>CABFOW010000136.1:9601-72145 GCA_902141385.1 Timema californicum
GCGCCTTGAGAAATCTTGACACAAAAATATTTCAAAATTTAAATCTTTAATTACTTTTTCAGTGTAATGCTAAAATTTAGAGTAATCTTCAAATGAAGAGTATAACTCGAAATTTTCAATCAGCATTAAAATTTATTAAAAGCAAATAGTAAGAACAACTAGTGATTATTAAGTGGGAAATAAGTTTAACCATTATAACATTTATTAGATAAACAGTTTTTAGCTATTCAATCAACAAGACAAAATAGATGGAATTATTCATATTTTGAACAATCGAACATTTACTCAACTTTATTTATAGTATAGCTAGTTATTTCTCATTCTAACGCGAAATTTTTCCACTAAGCCATACTAACACATTTTTGTGTGGTATTATTCAAAGATTTTGTTTAAAGCACGTGATTTAAAAATAAATTATTTGAAAGATCTTTATTTATCATTAATCATTGAAATAGTAATAATAAAAATGATAAAACAAATTTTAACCTAAACAAGTTTTGTGCAACAAGGTGAGAGGTGCGCATCTTAAATTTGGGTAATTTTATTAATGCCTATTTTCACAATTTTAGTACTTAATGTGAATGTATTAGTATTTATATTAATTACCGTACATTAATCATTCAATAATATTACCAATAACCACTAAAATAAATGGTATGGAGCTCCGCACGGACTTTCTCTCTCCATTGTTTGAAAATGGAGTTATTTATCATTGCTGCACAAACATTTCTCCTAAGAGGTTTAAAGAAAAACAACATTAAACTTTTAGAGACTTACTTATATTTAATTACTCTATGGCATTGGAGAATTATTTTGTTAAAACTTAAGACGTATCTCTTTACAACTAAAGCTCACAAAATTGTATTAATATAGTTGCCAATATTTCAGAAACGGTTGGATTTATAAAAATATATGTCATATAAATTTTTTATTATTTTCAATAGTACTACAATTTTGCAATGCTAAGTTATTTAGTATCTCAAATAGTTGTTGAGGTACGGAAGTTTCTGCTTCTGTAAAGTGTTTTAACAATCTACTGCGAGCACTGGTTCGTTGGGGGACTAAATAATATTTTATTATGAAGCAGGGTGAGAAGAACGGATCGAGAACTACACACATTAACTTGGTGAGAAGTTATAACACCTCCCATAGGCGTCAACGTGTGTACTTAGTGAATGTGCTTCTTTTTGGTATACAATAGGCTATGCATCTAGAAAGTTTGTAGCTTGAGGCATGTCATGTTATCTGTAGACTAGAGTAGACTGTTGAATCAGGTCAAAAGGGCAAACTGACCACCTCCAGTATCTTGAAAAACAAACAAATATTTGCTCCCAACACTTTCAAACACAAACATTATTGGTTTTCTGGACCAAACATGTTTGTCTAATATTTCCACTGCTCATATTCTTGGGATTGTCAACTGCTCAGGGAGTTTCAAATCCACTTTTCTTTGGTAGGGTCGCTTTCTGATGCTAAGGATGGTGGGTTAGTGCTGTTATATTTCTGTTACCCGAGTAATCATATCCTGGTGCTTACTGCAGTTACATTGTTATATTACATTATAGCTAAGACCTAATGCTATGCCTGATGAGTAACTGCTGTTATATTACTCAGTTTCCCGAGTAGTTAAGTCCTGATATTAAGGATGGTGGGTACTGTTGTAATATTGTTCAGTTAATCGGGTAGTTCAGGCCTTGTGCTAAGGCTGGTGGACTAATTCTGTTATATTTCTATATTTAGGCGATTGACCCTTTTCATTTGGCGTTGAAATGCAGAGCCATGGGAAAAAACCATTAACTTCAAGGATTTTTATTGTTTTTTGCAATTTTATTTTCGGAAATGGTTTGTTCAGAAATAGAAGCATGTTGATTAAGTTATACTGTTTATACACACACCTCCTCTATAATTTTAACAGTATCAATTATTGATAAAATTGACATTTTTCAACAAAAAAACTGCCAGCTCCTTAACAAAAAATAAGAAAATGTAACAAATAATAAACATTGATACATTAACTTAAAAGGGGTGTTGAAAATATTAACATGCAAATTTCACTCGTTCTAGAGAAAACTAATATTTCCAAACGTATGATTTTTCCACAAGACCTGTCCGGTAGCTAGCGCCATCTACGGTTTCTGTGATTCATCTGTTCTTGTTGGCGCGGAAGGATACTTTGATCAGTTGTGGAGCCACGCCACACCTTTCACCCTCCCACCCATCATCCCACAAAATAGGTTTTAGACTTGCACTTGACAGGGCCAAAGGTCTTAACCGGATAGTCACAACTTGGTGTGAAGACTAGTTGCTACTGCTGTTATATTACCCGGGTAGTCAAGTCCTATTGATACGGTTGGCTACTTGCGTACCGTCGAACGCCCGTACTCATAGCTAATATTAATAAACCTTCTAAATCTGAGTATTGCGGTGTAGAGCCACTGAAAGTGTTAACTGATCAACTTCCATTCATCGGTGTCTGGCGAGTATGAAGGCGAAGAGCGAATTTGGGTGTGGATGATTACGTCACTTGTCTTGACACTCGTCAATTTGAAAGCTTGTTAATATTGGACGTACAAATTACTAGTGAGGCCCTTGACGCCCCCACCTGGGAGTTGACAACAAATGTGGGGAAACAAACAAACGACTTGACAGATATTTCATTTAGAGACAACGAGCTCAACCTTTTTACACCTTACTGCCAAATATTTGTTCTCCAACAGACAAAATGAGTGCTAATAGCCAGCGCCAACTTGACTATACTAGTTGGAGGTCCTTGAGTTTTTAGTTCATGTTTTTTACTCATTAATTGCCTTACTTCATCATGGGGGATAAAACAGCTCCGTTATGGAACAGTTGAAGGTGAGAGATATCAGTGATCATCTGAAAATACGAGTAGAATGGACATTTAACCGTACCGTATTCAAAGAGGCTCGAACCAGGACTCCAACCTGAGTTTGTTACACTACACCTGTAGAGGTAGTTGAGTGTTGGTTCATGTTAGTTAAAGCGTGATTGAAATGAAGTGACAGTTGATGATATTTAAAGTATGGTAGTGAACTCTAATTAAGTGATAAATCATGCGAGTAGAATGTTACTGTCTCAGACATGTGTACATATATTCCATTCACGATAGGTTTTTACCTGGATGACAGTTCGAAAATCATATGTTTAGGTTTTGGGTTGCCAACACTTGTAAAAGATCACAGTTTTGTTATAAATGTAAAGAGCTTTAATTACCTGTTATATATTACATTTAAAATAACTTAAACTTAAGTTTTCTCATATTATTTCATAATTTTAAATAATATCTTTTTGTCCAACTCGAAACGATATTTTAAACATAATTAAAAGTACTTATTTTTCGTTTTGGAACGTTACTGATTTTGTGCAATATAGTGCATACATCAATACCTTTTAATACAGGCATCGTATTTACTTGGAAAAGAGAAAATTCTTGTCTTTTTTTTACATACAATACATGATTTTATGATTATTTTATCGTATTTTGAAATATTTAACTGAATAAAGAATTTTCACCAACTGCGTGTCCACATCATTGTAAAAAATTTGTTTACCGTTATGTTCAATCATATAGTTTAAATTCGTCAGTCGCCATTTTGAGGCTATGTTAGTTAGAAGTTTTTGTGAAAGTGGTGTGAATATTTTTTCAAGGGGAATAAAACTATAAATAAACTTTGTGTTCGACCTCAAATAAATATATAAATAATATTGGCCTAAATTACTGTGGTTAACTATCACATTAATATATTACCACCTGTTTTCATTACAGTCATCCAAAGTGATAGATGTCAGCTGTAGGCGTAGTGATATATTAGGGATTACTTCTAGTAACATTTCTAGCTGTCATTCAGGTAAACATGGCTCGTGAATGCCTCATACGTAGGCGCCGGGTAGCGTGTGATCTAGTGTGAGTCTACCTGGACTGAATGGAATCAACATACGAATGCCTTGGTACAGTCTGTTGAGCAGGAGCTGTCACAACTTGATAGCGTTTGCTTCAATCCTCCTCTGGATTACTGCTTGATTAATTCTTATGCAGAGATTATCTCATTTCCGACCCATTGCTATGTGCCGGTCCTGTCGCCCGTATAGTGCTAGGGTGGGGTATTTAGTCATGAATAGACCTTAACTTGATAATCCCAAATGCCTATTGTCATCAGAACCGAATGTCCGTGTTAATATTGCCATTTTCCAGTAGTTCCTCACATTACATTTATCTTCATTAACCACGTCATCATGGCACTTCAAATCGCCATGAACACTCGACCCACTATAGTATCCCCATGGCTTCTTTGGTGCTGACTGACAGCTCACAGCTGACTTCTGACAATCAAAATTTAGGTATATACCTAGATTTTGACCGTCAGAAGTGATAGCTGCTAAATACATGTTTTTGCAGATCATATGGTTCGGCGTAGGGAGACATAATTTGGTCTGGTAACTTTTCAAAGCTTTTAGCTGTCAGTCAGCACCAAAGAAGCCATGAGGCTACTGTAGCAAACCTGACATGAAGGTCTCGTAGAATTATTCAACTGCCGACTAAGGTGCAGGTGTCCTCCCTCACTCATAATCTAGAGCTAGACTCTAGTTCGTTAAGACCTGATGATAATGTTGGTGTATTAGAAAGGTATAGCGACAAGACTATCACCCACTCATGTGGTTGGGCACATTATCATAGTGAGGGACTTGAGGGGTTCTGCAAATGACGTGCCCAGTTCCAGATGTTGATAGTGCTATTAGTGGTCCAACAAGGATTATTAGAGGGCACAAGGTGCAGGCAGATGTGCGGCACACTATCCTTATAAGAGACTTGAGGGGTTTTGCAACTTACGGATCCAGTTCCAGATGTTAATAGTGTTACTACTATTCCCTCCAACCCGCAGTATGAGAGGGCAAGAGGTGCAGATGTGTGGCGCGTGGAGTCATCAACACCCCTTCACCCCGACCAGAGCAGGTGCCACTGTGTAAATGACCCATCATCTGCCCAGCCAAAGAGGTCTGCAAGCCACTTCCCCATGTACCTATTCACTGACGAGTATGTAGAACGTTACACAGACGTGGGTCTGTATTCTGCTATACGGACTAGCACATATTTGGTCTGCAGACTACTAATCAGGCTACAGCGCAACTGATATGTGTTTGTACACTAGTACAATAACAACGCAAATTACTTGGGTCTATAGACTACTACACAGACTACTGTGTCACCGACATGGACTATAAACTACTAATCAGACTTCCGTGCCACTGACATGTGTCTGTAGACGAATAAAAAAAACTACCACACGATTTACATTGGTGTATAGACTACTAAATGGACTACCACACCACTAATATGTGTATGTAGACTACTACACGGACTACCATACCATTGACATGTGTCTGTATACTAATACAAGGACTACCGCGTCACTGACAGGGTCTATAGACTACTACAAGGACAACTGCGTCACTGACAGGGGTCTATAGACCATTACACGGACTACCATGCCCTTGACATGTGTCTGCAGATTAATACAAGGACTACCGCGTCACTGACAGGGGTCTATAGACCATTACACGGACTACCATACCCTTGACATGTGTCTGCAGATTAATACAAGGACTACCGCGCCATTGACATGTGTCTGTATACTAATACAAGGACTACCGCGTAACTGACAGGGGTCTATAGACCATTACACGGACTACCATGCCCTTGAAATGTGTCTGCAGATTAATACAAGGACTACCGCGTCACTGACAGGGGTCTATAGACCATTACACGGACTACCATGCCCTTGACATGTGTCTGCAGATTAATACAAGGACTACCATGCCATTGACATGTGTCTGTATACTAATACAAGGACTACCGCGTCATTGACAGGGGTCTATAGACCATTACACGGACTACCATGCCCTTGACATGTGTCTGCAGATTAATACAAGGACTACCGCGCCATTGACATGTGTCTGTAGATTACTAAACGGACTACCGCCCCCCTGACATATGTTTGCAGACTACTACACTAACTATAACACCATTGACATGTGTCTGTATACTACTAATCAGACTAATGTGCCACTGACATGTGTTTCTAGACTACTACAAGGACTACAACGCCATTGTTATGTGTCTGTAGACTACTACACAGAATACCACGCCATTTACATGGGTGTATAGACTACTACATGGATTACCGAACCACTAACATGTGTCTGCAGATACACGGATTACCGTGCCATTTATATGTGTATGTAGACTACTACATGGGCTACGACGCCATTTACATGTGTATATAGACTACTACATGAACTACCGAACCACTAACATGTGTCTGCAGATACACGGATTACCACGCCATTGACTTGTGTCTGTAGAATACTAATCAGACTATTATGCCACTTACATGTGTTTGTAGACTACTACATGGACTACCGCACCGCTGACATGTATCATAGACTACTAATCAGACTATTATGCCACTTACATGTGTCTGTAGACTACTTATTGGACTACCGCACCGCTGACATGTATCATAGACTACTACACGGACTACCGCATCCCTGACAGGAGTTTATAAACTAGTAGTCAGGGTAGATAGTGTATGCCTTGTTGTGTCCACACAGTACCTAGTGTAACTTCTTGTATTAATCTTTCAACCCCCCTACGCACCTTAAACATCTATGTGCATAGTAGGCCTATGGGTGCGACCATCCAGCTGCACTGATAATAGTAATCCCCCTCAACACAATAACGCTCATCTGCCCTAAATTAACTCCTCTTATTATTAAACTGGAGGAGGAACTCATACCACAAACACCAGACTCTGTCCGGAAACAATATACAGGACAGCTTGGTAGTGAACTAACTACTCCTTGTTAATGACACACCTTTACCCCACACAGCACTGGACAGTGAGTGACTCATGGAACATTCTCTGCCATTGAACTACTCCCGGCTGGCAACGTATTCCTTACCCACACAGAACTGGGCAGTGACTCACGAGACATTCCCTGGAGGTGAATTACTGTTTGTTGACAGCAGCTCTACATCAAATGGCACTGGGCAGTAATTCAGACACTCCCTGGATGTGAATTAGTGCTCGTTGACAGCACCTCTACGCCAAATGGCACTGGGCAGTGACTCAGACACTCCCTGGAGGTGAATTAGTGCTCGTTGACAGCACCTCTACGCCAAATGGCACTGGGCAGTGACTCAGACACTCCCTGGAGGTGAATTAGTGCTCGTTGACAGCACCTCTACGCCAAACGGCACTGGGCAGTGACTTAGACACTCCATGGAGGTGAATTACTGCTCGTTGACAGGACTTCCACACCAAAATGGCACTGGGTGGTGACAGACACTCCCTGGAGGTGAATTAGTGCTCGTTGACAGCACCTCTACGCCAAATGGCACTGGGCAGTGACTCAGACACTCCCTGGAGGTGAATTACTGCTTGTTGACAACACCTATGTACCTCATATGACACTGGGCAGTGACCCAGACGCTCCGTGGCAGTGAATTAGTGCTTGTTGACAGCACGTAATTATCCCACACGGGACTGGGCAGTGATTCAAACACTCCCTGATAGTGAACTAATCCTTGATGACAAGAGCCCTCCTCTACCTACACTGCACACGGCAGTGATTCATAAAGACAATCCCTGGTAGTGAACTACTCCTGATTGACAACATCTCTTACACCACACATCACTGGTCGGCGACCTAATATTGCATCCTTTCTCGACCTCGCCTCGCCTCGTGGTGGGCGGTGTTCTGTATTCAACTAAGAAGAATTGAGACTACTCACAAAATTTTACTATATTTTTAAAAAATACAACAAAATTGAAAAATTATTAAATTATTCAAATTTCGCTATTGTCAAATGACGAATGCAGAAAACCGCACTTCCACTACGCTGGTTAGAGCGTAATCTTCTATCTAATTTCCCGGTTAATGTGTCGAGAGACGATTAAGGCGCTAGAGCAGTCGAGCAGAAATCCATAAAACGCCAGAAACCAAACGGTCCTCTAGCGATCCTTGGTGGATCTGTTTGACAGTAGGGGAACAATTAAATTAGATCATTCGAGTCACAAAGTGCCACTCTGCAATCCTATCTATACCAATCAGGCAATTACCTTTCGTTTCTCGGGTAGTTAGATCTAAATAATAACCAAAATGTGTGTTTCTGTGGACTTTTCAAATTGGACAATATCAACTTTTAAACTATACCTACGAGTATAATATGTATATATAGGGTTTTAAAAAATTGTTCTTTATTTATTTCAATAAACATCTCGGTCGCGTAGGTCTAATGTTAAAGTTTTCCTCAAAAGCTAGCTTAGGCCTAACATCTGATTGGCAATATCTCAGCTATCTAGGCAGCCCCTCTAAGGCTGATGCCAATATTTGTTGTAAGTATAGT
This sequence comes from Timema californicum, assembly GCA_902141385.1. NCBI lineage: Eukaryota > Metazoa > Arthropoda > Insecta > Phasmatodea > Timematidae > Timema > Timema californicum. Next base: position 18,030 of record CABFOW010000136.1, read on the forward strand.
AATTAAAGTGTAGGACCTACAAATTACGAGGGCATGGATAAAGTGGATAAAATAAGAAAGAGTTTTTTTTAAATTAACGTTTGAAAGTGCATTTTTAAAGATTAATTTTTTAATTTAGCAAAACGTCTTACTACCCGTTTGGGTCATACGCCTATGTACTAATTACGCCAATGAGTTAGGTATGAGGAAGGTTATTTTTAATATGAAGTGTACCCGAATTTGCGTGGAGGGAGGGGGGGGAAACAATTTTTGAAAAACCCTCAATACATTTGACCAAGATTAGACCCTTGATTTCCCTGTAATCGGCAGTCTAGTCCAACACAAGATTAGTGCGTTAGACCATGCTACCACTGAAGCGGGTGATTCTTTTCTTGTATCCACAACTAATTCGCTCTTTGTCAGTTGCTAAATTATTTTATGTGTGACAAATGGAGATTATAAGGCGCCAACAGAGACATTTTCTAATCGCACTAAGACTATTAAAAACAAAGATTAAAATAATTATTTATTTTCTAGTAAGGCGACGTAACTCCTGATAAAAGTTTGACCTATAACTTAATATGGAATCGAATCGAAAATAGCTTCCTATAAATTATCCAATCAATCGAAAACACAGATAATACTACAAATAGAAGACCAGTGGCGAAATGTGAGGAAATTGGGGTCGTTTCCAAGAACTTTCGTTAATTTTGACATGGGCTAGCTATCGTGAGCTCCATGTTGTTAGTTTGGTTAGTCCTGTTGGCAGTGAAACAAACTACATTCGCCTGGATAGAGTACAGGGAATAAAACTATAAGTACAGCCTCCTGAGATAATCACAAGTGAAGGGTTGTTATTGAATGTGTCTGTCTTATTCGTAGGCTAATTTTGTGACTTGGTAAGGGGATGGTGGGGGTGATAACATAACACAATACTCTGTAAGAGACTGACTTATCTCCAGGGATTACAAGAACAAATAACGTAAGACGTTGTTCGCATATTTGGTTAAACAGGTCCAAATGTCAAGCTCATTAAGTATATATATATATATATAAACTACGGCAATGTGCTGGAGATGAAGAAGGTATAATATAGAGGAAATTTACCCACATTTCATGGAGGGAGCGTGGGAAACATACCCTCATTTCACCCGGATAGTAGTATTTGGGTCTCGACTTTCCCTTCACCGGAATACCATGCTTCAAGATCTTGACATAAAGGTAACCAGACTAGCGTCATTTATGTTTATATATAAATATACTAAAATAATCTGGCTACCTTTTTATCAAGCCACTATAACAGTTCTAACTACTGGTCTGGCTACTAATATAACCAGTTGATATAGCCACAAATTCCTACTAAAGACCAAGGGTGCCACCGGACAGTTATTTTGAACGTGGGTTAGGGTAGGGACATGCACTAGCACTGAGCCACATTTGATAGGTTGTGTAAATATATATATATATATATATATATATATATATATATATATATATATATATATATATATATTTGTTCAATATGTACAACTTATGTAAAAGAAAGTTGAAAAAAATTAGGAGAAATATAAAAACAAAATAAAGAAATTGTTTTGGTCCCAGCCTTAGAAAAGCAATATTTATTAACCAATAACATCATTTATATCATTTCTCCCTAATAAAAAACAATATATTAGGGCATTGTTGAACTCATATGTGAATATTAACAAACAAAGCCATGCAAATAAAGTATGAGTCTAATCAAATCAAGCTTTTCAATGTTACTGGTCGCTAGAATAATTAAATCATTGAACTCTTTATTCTAAAATTTCTTCCCCCCACCCCCTGTCCCTGCCAAAAAGAGGCTGAGGGGAGAAGTGTACCCCTCCCCCCATAGTTCCGGCACTTATGCGAAGCATTACTACACCAGACTCGTAGTTAGCAGTGTACTGTCACCCGCCTCGGTGGCGTAGTTGGCTAACGCGCTAGTCGTGTTAAGCTCGACTGCTGAGGACGGGGAGATCGAGGTTCGAATCTCGGTCGGGTGAACTGGGGATGGTTTTTCTTAAAGGGTTTTCCACTCTCCCTCCACGCAAATGCGGGTTCACTTCCTCCAATTCAACCTTCCCAATTCCTAATCCATTAGCGTAGTTAGTACTTAAAGCGTATAACCCGAACGGGTAGTAAGACGCGGTGCTAAATAATAATAATACTGTGTATTGTCACTGTACCATGTGGTTATAATGGTTAGTTCAGAGAAGTAAACAGGCTAGTAGGTAGCATTATATTGTCACTGGACTTTGTGGTTATAATGGTTAGTTCAGAGAAGTAAGCAGACTAGTAGGTAGCATTGTATTGTCACTGGACCATGTGGTTATTATGATGATTATTTAGAGTAATAACCAGACTAGTAGGTAGCATTGTATTGTCATTGTACCTTGTGGTTATAATGGCTAGCTCAAAGAAGTAACCAGGCTAGTAGGTGGCAGTGTATTGTCACGGGACCTTGTGGTTATAATGGCTAGTTCAGAGGAGTACCAGGTTAATAGGTAGCAGTGTATTGTCACGGGACCTTGTGGTTATAATGGTTAGTTCAGAGAAGTAACCAGGCTAGTAGGTGGCAGTGTATTGTCACGGGACCTTGTGGTTATAATGGCTAGTTCAGAGAAGTAAGCAGACTAGTAGGTAGCATTGTATTGTCACTGGACCATGTGGTTATTATGATGATTATTTAGAGTAATAACCAGACTAGTAGGTAGCATTGTATTGTCATTGTACCTTGTGGTTATAATGGCTAGCTCAAAGAAGTAACCAGGCTAGTAGGTGGCAGTGTATTGTCACGGGACCTTGTGGTTATAATGGCTAGTTCAGAGGAGTACCAGGTTAATAGGTAGCAGTGTATTGTCACGGGACCTTGTGGTTATAATGGTTAGTTCAGAGAAGTAACCAGGCTAGTAGGTGGCAGTGTATTGTCACGGGACCTTGTGGTTATAATGGCTAGTTCAGAGAAGTAAGCAGACTAGTAGGTAGCATTGTATTGTCACTGGACCATGTGGTTATTATGATGATTATTTAGAGTAATAACCAGACTAGTAGGTAGCATTGTATTGTCATTGTACCTTGTGGTTATAATGGCTAGCTCAAAGAAGTAACCAGGCTAGTAGGTGGCAGTGTATTGTCACGGGACCTTGTGGTTATAATGGCTAGTTCAGAGGAGTACCAGGTTAATAGGTAGCAGTGTATTGTCACGGGACCTTGTGGTTATAATGGTTAGTTCAGAGAAGTAACCAGGCTAGTAGGTGGCAGTGTATTGTCACGGGACCTTGTGGTTATAATGGCTAGTTCAGAGAAGTAAGCAGACTAGTAGGTAGCATTGTATTGTCACTGGACCATGTGGTTATTATGATGATTATTTAGAGTAACCAGACTAGTAGGTAGCATTGTATTGTCATTGTACCTTGTGGTTATAATGGCTAGTTCAGAGAAGTAACCAGGCTAGTAGGTGGCAGTGTATTGTCACGGGACCTTGTGGTTATAATGGCTAGTTCAGAGGAGTAACCAGGCTAGTAGGTAGCAGTGTATTGTCACGGGACCTTGTGGTTATAATGGCTAGTTCAGAGAAGTAACCAGGCTAGTAGGTAGCAGTGTATTGTCACTGGACCCTGGACCATGTGTTGCCAAGTCATTCTGAGTGCGTGCTAACTAATCTCTAACCTGCCCCCACTCAGCACAAGAACTGCGACAGAGGAGTGTTGAGCGTGTGGTATGACCTCTAGGGCAAATAGTTATGTTGTCTGGCGACCCGACCCTTGCCCCCAGCATCTCTGCAAACACACAGACTGGTGGGCTCGCCTTATATAGCCTTGAATCAGACATCTTCTGGTAGATCGTTGATATAGTTTACCGACTATGGATACTAACACATGCAGTGGCGGTTTTAGCTTATTTTGAAAGGGCAAAGCACTTGGCAAAAAAGGGAATATTATTCTCTTGATTTTAGGGATTTGGAAGGTTATATTTAGAGGAAGTGTACCCGAATTTGCGTGGAGGGAGGGTGGAAAATTGTTTTGGCAAACAAACCTCAATACACCCAACCGAGATTCGAGACTCGATCTCCTCGTCATCGGCAGTCTAGTCTACTGCGAGAGTAGCGCGTTTATAGACCATACGGCCACTGAAGCGGGCTACTGGCTACTAGGGGTGTGCGAGGTTCACTCTTTTAATTCGAAACGAACTCGAATCAAATATAATTAAACCTGGTTCGGTGGCCGCATGCTCTAACGCACTACTCTTGTCTTGTGTTAGACTAGACTGGCGATTGCGGTGGGATTGAGGTTCTATCCCAGTCAGATGGTTTTCCCTAAATAGTTTTCCACTACCCTTTCACGCACACGCATGTGCACTTCCTATAAATTAAACCTTCTTAATTCCTAACACATTAGTGTAATTAGTACATAAGCGTACAATCCGAACGGATCGTATTACGCTGTGCTAAGATAACTAATTCATTTCTTTTTAAATATAACCTAAATATTAATTTGTAATCCATACAACAGCTCAAAATGGGATTCAATGACCATAAATAAGTATTTAAGCTCTCAAGTAAGATTTTTTTTTTCAAGCGGAGTAGAAGCTGACATTTGTTTCTAACCCAAGTTAAAGTTTCGAAACTTCGCACACTCCGAATGACTACTCATATCGACGCTGGTCACTCGTTAGAAGAGTCTGTCGAACATGGCTACTATCCAGTGGCGTACTATTCTAGGGCGCTAGTGGTGCAATAACTCCAGGGCCCAGAGCTCTGCGGGCCCACAAAGCTATTTGACTTCGACTTCGACTTCGATAGCTCACAGCTGACAGCTGACGGCTTTGAAAAGCTATAAGACCAAATTATGTATACCTACGCCGAACCAAATGATCTGCAAAAACGTGTGTTTAGCAGCTGTCACTTCCGACTGTCAAAATTTAGCTATATATCTAAATGTTGACTGTCAGAAGTCAGCTGTGAGCTGTCAGTCAGCGCCAAAGAAGCCATGGGGCTACTGTAGGTTGTTTCGTGTAGGCTTCGTTATTTGTAAAACTCTGGGATTCCCCGCCTCAATATACCTGCTTCGCGCCACCGTAGAGCGTCTTCTTTGTGTGATATGTATTTCGTGCTGTTGACAATCGCACAGTCTCATTATAACAAATATTTTTAGCAATATGTCGCGTGTACTATTTCCTTTTGGGATTGATGATTTAGGACTGACAGTGTAATTTAAGTTATTTTGAATAAATCTTACATAACTATGTCGGATAATACACATTAAATAAAATGTAGAGCCTATCATTGGTTAAACGAAAAGAAAACTTCAACAGTAGAAGAGTGATAATATTTTGTGAAATGTGTAAAATATGCTAATTTTTTAAATCTAGAGCCAGTAAAGGGAGAGATCAAGTTTAAATGAAGAAAATTATTACCCGTCACTATAAAGTGTTGATGTGTTAAGCAGTGATGCAAATGTTCACCAATCGGTGTAAAATGATAGAACCAAAAACTTAGCTGTGGCAAGTCCTTATTCAAATTTATTTGCCCAAAAGAATGAAGTTGACCCAGTCTAAATTTTAGTTCCAGTTAGTAGTGTTGCATTTTTAAAAGCAATCGCCAAATCAACCTCTGTAGGCCTACTGATTTTCTAAAGATTAAAAGCACAATATTTGGAGTTTTTCAGAAGCATACTATTATTAAATACACTAAGATGGTGTACAAATAAAACGTGCATTGCTTGGATACTCTACGGGTATAGACGTTGCATATTGTCAGTCATGTTGTTTTTAGGAATACTACCCGAGTTACCGGCGTTTATGGTTGTATTTATATTTCCAGAAACTTTATTACACATGAAATATCTAATCTTTATATTCCCTATTGTATGAAAAATTATTAAAAGCAAAAAACTCCATTTGTGAAAAAAATATTACTAGGCGAAAGTTTTGTAACTGATGGTTCAAGCAACTCTTTAACCCTTCCTTTGTGTAATTTGCCTTTTAGAGGGCATGATGAAATTATTCATAGTGAAAACTAAGACGTGTTTCTGTAAATTACTCAAAAGTGCAAAATTATTTTATTTAAGTACTTTAAAATTTTGTAAAAATGTAAATTTGCAATGATCTGAGAAAAGCGCAGTATTTTTACTTTTATATCTGTTACCGCTCAAAATATAAATGATAAATATTAATCAATGTCAATAGATCGTTGCTACAAACAAACATAATGAATGATAACCAACCTGTTCTCGAATTTACTGTAGTAAGTGACTATTTGGCAGAAAGACTTAAAAACCTATGGAAGATAATTTAAAATACTTAAATAAAATGGGTAAAAATGATAATATCTGTACTATATTTCATTGTCTTATAAAATAAAAATTAGAAAAATTATCAACACCTCTCTTGTCATCCATTTACTCGTCATTGCATATCCTGAAATATAATTTTAGATATATGATAAATACATCAACACAGATAGTTATATTAACCAAAAATAAAGAGGAAATTTTAATTGCAAAATCATTTAGCAAAAAATTTGAAAGATACGAAAATGAATTCCTTCTCTCAACTATCCCAAATATGATACAGTCAGTAAATTTTATCTCAAAACTAATGCAATAACATGTTGATCTGTGGAAAGCCGCTCAGTTGAAATGCAATATTTTTGGAAAATCTTAAGGTATTAATGAAAAATGTAATCTCTTTAATGAGAGTGCTAAACACATAGCATTATTATAGGGAATAGAAACAAAATTTCAAGATACAGCTAGAAAAGTCTTCCATCTATGCTCAACTCCGATCATTCAGGGCTAGTTTGAGACTGCAAACAAGTAAAATGTCTTCAATAAAAGAGATCGCTGAACTGTTCACTATTCAAAATTATTTCCTTCTTTCTGTTTTTCCAGATATTTACACTTCACTTGTGTTATCTTTAGCTTTGCCAACGTCGGAACACTCATTCTTGAAATCAAAATTAATAGGGAACTATTTAGGGAAGCAAAATTGCAGATGAAAGGTGGTCGGGAGTTGGCATTTTATCAATTGAAAACGAACTAACTCGCAAATTAAATATCATGAATAGGGTAAGAAAGTCAGCATATATGTAAACCATTAAAGTGAAAATCTAGATGCATCTGATTTCTAGTAATATATTAAGTCACCAACATATCATTTTAAGGCTTGTTTTTAAATTATAAGTGTTAACTACATTTCTTATTACGCTAATCAGTGACTTATTTTTAAAACAAAACTCTTTTTAATGAGGAAATGATGACGGATTTGTGATGAATGGACCATCACCCAAATTCAGTATATCTATATTAAAAAACTAGCAGTTTAACCCGTTTTATGCCCGATAAAGCAGTACCAAAACTACATCAAATTAACATTCAACATCCAACTACCCGCGTTTCGATAGTTCCTCGTTGTACAATCCTAAGCTATGACAGTCACAAACCAATTGTGGTAATTAATAAATAAAATATTTGAGACAAAATATCATCTTGTCCACAAACTGGACGAACAAACAAGCGCAGTCCATTAACAACGCAATATTTACCTAAGCACGATCATAGCATAAGATAAACGTACTAATAGACATTGTTATGGAAATATTTTGGATAAAAGAACGTCACAGTTCACCAAAGAGCATAAATAAGTAATATCCTTTGTGTATAGAAACATATTAAATAATAAACATCTTGATTTTCCAAATATCATAACAGTTCACCGAACTAGCTCACCAGAATTTGTTTATTTTAATCATGTCGTGGCTAGTTAGGCGTTAGTTTATCCTTTAATTTTTATCTTTGTTATAGCAATGTTTTTTTAAATCCAATAATGTTTCCAGCCTGTGATATGTATCAGTTTTCTTTTCAAGCCCTATAATATTTTTACCTACAGGCTTGCTTGGCCTATCGTAGCTTCATATGCCTTATAATCTAACTTAAGACTAGGACAGGTACAATATACATACCCCGGCCCTTAATTCATCACTGTAAAGAGGTAAACCCCCATTTCAATAATGAAACACTTTTCGGCCATGTCGGAAATCGAACCCGGAATCCTTAGCTCAGTAGACAGACACGCTACTGACTGAGCTAAGAAGTCGAATTATCTCAACTAATGGAGTCTATTTAAGATAATCTTTAGTTTTGGTATTTATTTTAGTTTTAGATTTTTCTCGTTTACTTGGACAAAATCAAATTTTCCACCCTATCGAAAAGGTTTTATTTCTACTCGCTACTTCCCAGTTCTTATTTTTAAATTACAAACTTTACAGCTTTTAAAGTTATTATAAAGGTATTTTATTTATGAATTTGGCAAATTTAAATTTCGTTCCTTGCCAAAAATAAGAGTTTATAATAATTTTGGAAATATTTAACGCTACTTCTGTAACCCACCTTCCTCATTGAAAAACTCCTACTTCGAAATTTGGGTTTTAAGACGAATATGGTTATTTGTAGTTGTCCTTCTACCTGACTGCCAAATTTAAATTTTCTACCACCCATAAAATTGTATTTTCCTGTTTTCCTCTACCCGCCCTTTCACGCTCCCCCCCCCCCTTTCCCGTTTACCAAAGCTTAAATTATTAAAAAATTATCATTTTCAGGCCTCAATATTAATTTGGAGAGGGTATTTTTTACCTGCCTGATAGATTTTAGTTTTTAGTTTTCTACCATAATCGTAATGGTTTACTATGAGTTTTTGAAATTTTGAACCCACACCCCATTTTCTCAAATAAATTTTTAGAAATTTTCAAATTTTAAGATTTATTTGGTTATCTTAAGTTGTATCTACATGTCTTCCAAATTTTAATCCTATAGCTCATCCAAACAGTTTTTTCCGTAGTTATAGATATCTCATTTCTTGCAGCCCCATTTTGAAATTTCCCAATATTAGATTTTTTTCTGGTTATTTGGGACAATTCTTCTATCTTCCTGCCAAATTCCGGTATCCCAGTTCATCTGGATGTGGGTTTTATTTTACATACCAATCTACTTTCAGCTATATAGATATATAGACTTATATATATATATATATATATATATATATATATATAAAAAGAATAACTATTGAAAAAACAACCAGTTTTTAATTTCATCCAGGCACGTTCAAGAATGTTAATTTAATATACCTATTTTATTTTAAACATTCTTTTGCTTAATTTTTTAAACCAAGTTGTTAAAAAGTAAGTTTACTTTTGAATTTAAAAAAATTCCAAGGGGTCCATTAAAAACGTTAAACCATAGCTTCCTCTGTTGATGTAACGCCACTGATACTATCACATGGCCCTGGTACTTGCTACTCGTATAACCTCATTCGATCGTTAAGAGCCTGTGCCGATCATGAGTGCCATCACATGGCCCTGGTACTGACAACTCATATAGCCTCATTCGATCAGTTAAGAACCTGTGTCGATCATGAGTACCATCACATGGCCCTGATACTGACAATTCGTATAACCTCATTCGATCGTTAAGAGCCTGTGCCGATCATGAGTGCCATCACATGGCCCTGGTACTGACAACACATATAGCCTCATTCGATCGTTAAGAACCTGTGTCGATCATGAGTACCATCACATGGCCCTGGTACTGACTACTCGTTATAACCTTATTCGATCGTTAAGAGCCTGTGCCGATCATGAGTGCCATCACATGGCCCTGGTACTGACAACTCATATAGCCTCATTCGATCGTTAAGAACCTGTGTCGATCATGAGTACCATCACATGGCCCTGGTACTGACAATTCGTATAACCTCATTCGATCGTTAAGAGCCTGTGTCGATCATGAGTACTATCACATAGCCCTGGTACTTGCTACTCGTATAACCTCATTCGATCGTTAAGAACCTGTGTCGATCATGAGTACCATCACATGGCCCTGGTACTGACTACTCGTATAACCTCATTCGATCGTTAAGAGCCTGTGCCGATCATGAGTGCCATCACATGGCCCGGGTACTGACAACTCATATAGCCTCATTCGATCGTTAAGAACCTGTGTCGATCATGAGTACCATCTCATGGCCCTGGTACTGATTACTCGTATAGCCTCGTTCGATCGTTAAGAGCCTGTGTCGATCATGAGTACTATCACATAGCCCTGGTACTGACTACTCGTATAGCCTCGTTCGATCGTTAAGCACCTGTGTTGATCATGAGTACTATCACATAGCCCTGGTACTGACTACTCGTATAGCCTCGTTCGATCGTTAAGACCCTGAGCCGATCATAAATACTATTACATGGCTCTAGTACTGACTTTTCTGGTCGCGTTGGCCAATCTTTAAAGAGCCTGTGTTGATCGTGAAGAGACTAGTACCAGTCGAAAACATTAAACGTGGTAGAGGATTTAGTGACGCGGTAGATGAGTGGTGTGAATCGCCCCACCTGTTGGCAGGTGTGAGGTATGTAAGAAGCCAGACGGTCTCTTTGTGGTCGGCGCCAGTGAGAATGTTGTAACACTCTCCGCGACAAGTGGCGCCGCAACCCTCCCCCCGTCTGTCGACCAACAAACCGGTTGGTGCTCACACCGCTGGTGAATGCCGAGCATGTATTCGGACAGCTCCGACTTAACCTAATGCCTACCTTATCCTGAAGGCACTGCTCTGCTCCACCCAACATTGGCTGTATCTCCAGATGTGTGGAGGTGCAGAATGTACTTGAATAAGTTGGTCCTAGGCAGTGAAAACAAGGGTGTAGTGAATCTTGCAGCAATAAAACAACTCTACTCACTCAATTCAGCTCTACTATACTCTAATCTACCAATTAGCAATATGTAAACATTCTTGAGCTTAGTGACAGTGCTAACCACTCAACTCCCAAACAAAGCAACCTTGAATTTAGGTGCATTATAATGCACTCAACTCTTCTCGCGGATATTATAAATCAACTAACTTATGTACAATGCAAACCGCACAACTCTTCTCCCAAATATCAAGGTATAAACAACCCTGGACATGGGGAAAGTGCAATACTTTCAAATGGGTTCTCCTTTATAGCATGATACAAACAATTGTGATCGGAGGGACTTTATAAATCACTCTACTCTCCTGCAAAATATAAAGTATAAATAACCTTGAAATGGGACCAGAATAAACCTTTAAAATTGGTTCTCACAGATATTAAGATGTAAACAACCTGGAACTTAGGGAAAGTACAAATCACCTAACCCTTCTTCTATATATTAAAATATACACAACCTTTATTGAACTCAGGGATAATACCAACCACCCTTCTCCTCTCATCAATATTAAAATCTACAATCTTTAGCTCAGGGACATTACAAACCACTCAAATTGTCTGCAATATATTAAGCTGGATATAGGAGACGGGCTACTTTTCCGTGGGCCACCATGTGTGTGAATATATCATTACGTTTAACTTTGTCCCGACACACAATCACACTTGAACTTGGCTGTGTATATATATTCCTTCTGAAACTAAATGGCAATAAAATCATTAAGTTCACATTATTATTGGTAGATAAATACCAATGATTTTAGTCATAGTTCTAGCTATTCAGGAGAAAAAAGTAATGTATTTTCCACTCCCTACTATTCTTTAATGGACTAGACTATAGAGTAATGGTCTAAGAAGCTTTGTATAGTGTTTTAAACAGATGTCTTTAAGTTAAATAACAGATGTTTTGATGTCAAGAAATTTATGACTGAATCTCAAGTAGCATGTCTTCTTGGATGTCAGGTTGAATACTTATTAAAAAAACACGATACCACAAGTCAGGAATAATATTTTTGTCATCCTTGGAGGTATCTAAGAACCAATGTGGTAGTAGAATGGTCGTGACGGCTCCTTGTAGTTCACCTGTTGACTACTTCCTAGACCTTCGTTTTCCCCGCGCTGCAAGGTCGGAGTTAAATCCTGATAATTACCGGCTCTCAGGGAGACAGTCTGGGAGGAACGAGAATCTGGAACCACCACTTCCCACCGTCACTTTGGTCCATACTCCTACTACTACCTACGGTTGAACCCAGTATGCACTGTCAAAAAGCTGACTGTTCTCAAGTATCCTCACCTCTCCCAGTAAAACTTTACTTAAGTCTACCAATATCAAGCTGTGGTCCAACTGCAGACTCTTGTATTACATGCGTGCTTTAACTTATAAAGATTGTATTTCTGATGACATACTATATAGATGTTGGATACAAACTAGCTTATCAGTAGCTTTAAATGACTAAGATTTGTTATTGGAAAATCTCTTTATGCCCATTCTATATAAACCTCTACCGCTCATGACGCCTCCTCTATTGTATAATCCATGACCAAGGTAATTAGGTGGGCTGTTCTCATCCCTTCCAATTATAGTGTCCACGCGGCACTCTAAGCTGTAGCTCCCAGCATGCACCTGCTCGGCTGCTTTTACTGTTTATAGCATGGTCCTAACAGGGACAACTCCTATGAAACTGCAGTCTCATAATCGGAAGGTCCTTTCACTAGGAACATAGTGACTTATTGACCTGGTTGAAAACTATACCTGAACTCAGGTATAGCCTGAGCTGTTTGAATATGTTTGCACCAGTATCCTATCCACGATTTGTCCAGGTTCGGACCCAACTTAATGCATATGTTGCTGCATATAGGCCAGTCGGGTATACGTGGACATCATTACTAGATTATGTCCGATTTAAACCATAATAATTTAATGAGCATTGGTTCCCATTTTATATTCCATTTCACCTAACACCTAGTCTACTTATACATGCTTAGGTACATCATACACCCATCAGCCCCAATGTACCGGGCATTGAAACAGGGTCCCTAGCACATGGTATGGAATGGAACCATAGGGTTTCAACTGGACAATGGATACTATACAAGAACAGACAAACTCCTTGGCCCCCTTTAAAAAAAATATTCAAAACACCATTGTTTGATCAGTCACTAAACAAATCAATGTGTACTATTATAAATATCCATTCCTACCTGGCACTCCACCTCCCCCCTCACACTCTAAAAATGCTGCTCTAACTCTTGCCAGGCACTTAATTTGTTTTAACTGCTGGCCGCCTGATGGGGGCGATGGAATCAGACAAACAATACAGGCTAAGGGTCAGTTTCATAGTCAAATTTAGTACTCCTCAAGTGCGGCGCTACACTAAGTACATGACGACACCTACCTAAGCTCGAATGGAATGGGCCAGTTTCCTATGCGAGAACGGCCCATTCCATTCTGATTTAGGTAGGTGTAGTCATGTACTTAGTGTAGCGCCGCACTTGAGGCGTACTAAATTTGACTATGAAACTGGCCCTAAGAAGATTTTGAACTTTTCAAGGTGCACGAGCGACCATATTGTCACCGACTGCCTTGTCCAGAGCCTTATTTGATATATATATAGTTGATAGTCTCGCTTGGTAACTACATTCTAATATTAATTGGAAGCCTGTTATTTGAAAACTGAGAGCTCATGTTACCACAATGACGGAAGTAAAAATATTACAATTTATTTGCATTTTGAGTCTGTGTATTATTATTATTAGCACCGCGTCTTACTACCCATACGGGTTGTACGCAGTTACGCTAATGTGTAATGGTAGGGTGATAGTGAGATGAAATGAAGGACCTACAGTTTAACGTGGAATCCGAACCACGGTGGAATAAATCTTTGCCGGGACCGAGGATCGAACCCCGGATGCCAGCATAGAAGTCTGACACCTTACCCCTAGACCACCAGGTCACCGTCTGTGTAGTTAATGATGTAAAGAGAAACTGTACACTACCTAATTCACAAGAAAGTATTAATGTAATCTTTTGTAAATTTTAGATGCACTTTTTAGTTAATAAATCAAATAATACATATTTACAGAATACCAAATTGTAGTGACTTTCAATCAGTGTTGGTGGTCGAAAGTGGGATTCCTTTAAAAATCAGGGCTTAGACTTGTCCACAGTGGCGATGGATATCTAGAATAGACGCTGGAACGTGGGGGAACAAAATGACTACAGTTTACGTTTGATTGATAAAACAAATCCAACACTTTTACTGTATTTTTTAATACTATGGTATGTTCCATAAAAATTAGAAATGCGAATTCTAAAATTGCTCCATCCGACATTAGTAAAATACATTATTTATCATTGGTAATAAAATGCGCTAAAAGAGTAAAGTTTAATAAAAGTCTTGTTAAAATTGAAAATAAAATAAAAACAAGGTAAATTTAAAAAAAGTCTAGGTTCCGGAGAGAGAAAAGCCTTATTTCGTTAAACAATAAGATTTACATTTTGTGTGCACGATTGTACTGTCACCATTTCAACCTGTTTTAATTCCTCTTGAGTCTATTCTTACAACATAGCATAAGTATAATACTTAATTTAAGTTTCTTAAATCTACTACATTACGTTTTATTTAATATTCAAAAACCAATGTCAAGTCTATTTAATAGCTTATTTTGTCGAATTAAGTCACTCTAGTATTATTTAATTAATTTCATTGATTGTTCCAACATAGAGAAATAATTTTATTGATCACAATATCGACACTTGAATCAAAGGATTGTTTGTTTATAAAATTAGGCTACTATTATTCCTTTTCTTCTACATAAATACAAAACGATATATTAGGTACATCACGGTCTCATATATGTTGTATAAGTATTATGCCATGCAAATAAAGGATGAGTATGATTAAGTTTGCTCCTTTTACTAATCACGTGAATCATTAGTAAGTCTTGACACATCTTTTACTAAATCCTGCAAAAGAACAGCGGGGAATGTACCCGTGCCCTCTCCTACATCCCCAGGTCCGATGCTTAATGGGTTATCAAGACTTGTCCACAGCCTTGCTTGCTATCTAGGCATGGGTTACTGGTCATAAAAACAGAGAGGAGGATCTGTCCTGACAGCCATTATGGTTCGAGAGTGAAACAGGTGGCAGGTGGTTGGTTGGTCGGTCGTTGGTTTAGGTATGTCTGGAGAGACCGTCTGTGTAGGCCAAGAAAGGTTTCAAGACCCGGAACTCATAGAGGAACATCTGGCGTCTATGAATGTTAATAGGAAACATTTCTCCACCTCATTATTTAGTTCTTACAGCAGGTGCTCACAGTTATTACAATCGTCCCTGTAGGTGCTGCTGGTATTAGCATTCCTACCTGCAGGTCCTGCCAAGCTTAACACTATTTATTGTAGGTGGCCTGGTGGTCTAGGGGTAAGGTGTCAGACTTCTGTGCTGGGGGTCTTGGGTTCAATCCTTGGTCCCGGCAAAGATTTATATGATTACCAAACCCTTCCTTCACCTCTGACAAGACATCTTGTGAATGTGGGGAATGCCAGGCCTCCACCGTGGTTCGGATTCCACGTTAAACTGTAGGTCTTCCATTTCATCTCACAATCACCCTACCATTACACATTAGCGTAAGTGCGTATAACCCGTATGGGTAGTAAGACGCGGTGCTAATAATAATAATAATAATAATAATAATAAACACTATTTACTTCAGGTCCTGTAAGGCCTAACATTATTTAGTTAAGGTTTTGGTAAGATTAATAGTCCTTACTTCAGGTGCTGACAGTATTGACAATCCCCCCTGCGTAGCAATCATTATTGCGAGGGCTGGCAAAAAGTCAAGTTGAGTGTCACTGAGATGGCAGCGTCTTACGAATAGAGATATAAAATCGAAAAGTTTAAGATTAAGGGGAAAACCTCCCTTATTTTTTTCTGGGACATTTTCCAAAACAGAAAAATATCCCAGGTTTAATTGATCTTGAGGCCTTCAATACCAGAAACAATATCGAATTAGTTACAATAAAACAACAACTCCAGTTCTCTTCTCACACTCACGTATCGACTGGAGCGCTTGGTGGTAAAATGTTAATCTCTTGTTTCCATTATTTGTTTAGAATTATATTATCTGGTAACATAGGCTCCCCCTGCACCCAATTGCCTTCCGAAACGCTATTTGGTGGTTTTATGTAGCTATATAATAGGGTATAGGTGCAGCTTCTAACAAACCCCCTTCACTTACTTAGTAGGCCACAAACCACGGAAACAGAAAACTTATCAGAAACTTTTCATCCCCATTTACGGGAGGCAAAGATGAGTGTCACTTTTATGGCTGCTTGCTACAAGCACTTAAGCTGAGTTTCACTGTGATGGCAGCTTTATTACAAGAAGTCAAGTTGTGTCACTTTGATAGCAGCTTGATACAAGCAGTCAAGTTGTGTCACACTAATGACAGCTTGCTAAAATATGTCAAGTTTAGTATCACACTCATGATAGATTGCTACAAGCAGTCGAGCTAAGGGCCAGTTTCATAGTCAAATTTAGTACGCCTCAAGTGCGGCGCAACACTAAGTACATGACGACACCTACCTAAACCAGAATGGAATGGGCCAGTTTCCTATGTGAGAACGGCCCATTCCATTCGAGTTTAGGTAGGTGTCGTCATGTACTTAGTGTTGCGCCGCACTTGAGGCGTACTAAATTTGACTATGAAACTGGCCCTAAGAATCACTGTGATGTCAGCGTGTTACAAGCAATCAAGTTGTGTCACTTTGATAGCAGCGTGTTACAAGCAATCAAGTTGTGTCACTTTGATAGCAGCATGTTACAAGCAATCAAGTTGTGTCACTTTGATAGCAGCGTGTTACAAGATGTCAAGTTGTGTCACTTTGATAGCAGCGTGTTACAAGCAGTCAAGTTGTGCCACTTTGATAGCAGCGTGTTACAAGCAGTCAAGTTGTGTCACTTTGATAGCAGCTTGTTACAAGAAGTCAAGGTGTGTCACTTTGATAGCAGCTTGTTACATGCAGTCAAGTTGTGTCACTTTGATAGCAGCGTGATGCAAGCAGTCAAGTTGTGCCACTTTGATAGCAGCGTGTTACAAGATGTCAAGTTGTGTCACTTTGATAGCAGCGTGTTACAAGCAGTCAAGGTGTGTCACTTTGATAGCAGCTTGTTACAAGCAGTCAAGTTGTGTCACTATTGATAGCAGCTTGTTACAAGCAGGCAAGTTGTGCCACTTTGATAGCAGCATGCTAAAAGCAGTCAAGTTGTGCCACTTTGATAGCAGCATGCTAAAAGCAGTCAAGTTGTGTCACTTTGATAGCAGCGTGTTACAAGCAGTCAAGTTGTGTCACTTTGATAGCAGCGTGTTACAAGATGTCAAGTTGTGTCACTTTGATAGCAGCTTGTTACAAGCAGTCAAGTTGTGCCACTTTGATAGCAGCGTGTTGCAAGCAGTCAAGTTGTGCCACTTTGATAGCAGCGTGTTGCAAGCAGTCAATTTGTGCCACTTTGATAGCAGCGTATTACAAGCAGTCAAGTTGTGCCACTTTGATAGCAGCGTGTTGCAAGCAGTCAAGTTGTGTCACTTTGATAGCGTGTTACAAGCAGTCAAGTTGTGTCACTTTGATAGCAGCGTTATACAAGCAGTCAAGTTGTGTCACTTTGATAGCAGCGTTATACAAGCAGTCAAGTTGTGTCACTTTGATAGCAGCGGGTTACAAGCAGTCAAGCTGTGCCACTTTGATAGCAGCGTGTTACAAGCAGTCAAGTTGTGTCAATGGGATAGCAGCTTGTTACAAGCAGTCAAGTTGTGTCACTGTGATAGCAGCTTGTTACAAGCAATCAAGTTGTGTCACTGTGATAGCAGCTTGTTACAAGCAGTCAAGTTGTGTCACTTTGATAGCAGCGTGCTACAAGATGTCAAGTTGTGTCCCTTTGATAGCAGCGTGTTACAATCAGTCAAGTTGTGTCACTTTGATAGCAGCTTGTTACAAGCAGTCAAGTTGTGTCACTTTGATAGCAGCGTGTTACAATCAGTCAAGTTGTGTCACTGTGATAGCAGCCTGTAACAAGCAGTCAAGTTTAGTATAACACTCATGACAGATTGCTTCAAGCAGTCAAGTTGAGTGTCACTGTGATGGTGACCATGTGTAGGATGGCGCCCGCCAGGCCGGGTCCTGCCCCCTCCCCCTTCCTCACTTCTAGTCCTGGTACAGCGGAACACATCTGGAGTCGGGTAAACGGTGCCCAAACAAGACAGAGACAGCGTTGGTGGTGAGGGATGCTGCGGTAACACACACACACACACACAGACACACGTTGAGGAGGCTGAGAGCAGGAGTGTAACAAGGGCCACAAACTCATTCGGACTAAGCCTCGTTTTGTTAGTGCTCTTTCTTATAATCCTTCTAGTTATTCATTTTCTTGAGGAACCGTGAACATGATTAGCCAATTTAAGTGTGTTATGGGCTACCCTGCCAGAGTAAATTAGCGCAAAACAATGTTTGTTCCTTTGTCCATACTCCGAGAGAGTTTGTCTTACTACCTTCCAGACTATGGAAATGAAGAAGATAGAATTTAGAGGAATTGTAACAACATTTGAGTGGAGTTGGAATGGGAAAACATATAGGATCATATATTTCAGTACGCCCGGTCGAGACCAGTTATAACGCGTTCATTTTAAAATATTTCCTTTTTTGGCGAACTTTTGAATGAACACTTTAAAATTCAAACAAAGGAACTCATTTTTAACTAAGCTCGTTTTACACAAGATCTTTAACGACCTTTCATCGTTCCTTTTGAGCTACTTTCCTAATTATTTTTTGTTAGCTCTAATAAAAAACGAAAGTAAAGAATTAGAGGTGAACTTTTAAAATACCAACATTGAAACAAAATAGTTATTGTTTACACCTCCGTAATATTAAATTAATCTGTAAAAATGAACACAATAATAGTTCAGGTGACTAGTACAGGCGGCCTAGTGACAATAAATAGGCAATCTTTAGAATACAATGTAATTTTAATATCTCCTGTGTCCAATTTTATATTATAATCTGTTATATATTCTATGGCAATTATTTTTTAGTTTCACGTCGTACCTGTTCATGTTATAGGCATACGTATATGTTATAATCAGGCTAATGTGTTAGGAATGAGGTAGGTTGAATTTAGATGAATTGTATCAGCATTTGCGTTGGGGAAGAGTTGAAAATTATGTAAGGAAAAACACCCTCAATACACCCAACCGGGATCCGAACTCCATTCTCCTTGTCATCGGCAGTCGAGCCGATTGCGGGAGTGACGCTTTAGAGTTAGACCATGTGGCCACCGAAGCTGGTAGCTTTCTATTGTTGTTAATTTGGTGATATATTTTTATTAGGTTTTTAGTACCATAAAATAAATTCGAATAAGACTTTCTGGGATATACGCTACCTAATTGGAGCATTCAGAAGCCAAGTAGAGTAGGTCAATAAATGTCAATTTTTCACACAAGAATGGTTTATTAATTAAAAATTATGTCTATAATTTTATCCAATTATATTAAATTCTATGATATTGCCTTCTATCCAGTCATTTTATAGTTATTGACTTAACTATTTGGCCCATTGATGATATAAATGATAAAGGTATTGAGATATCATTGTAAGTCAAAGTGCATATTGTGCACATACAAGCTTAACCTAATATACATTTTTTTTTAATTTGGCAAATAAATAAATGAAGAAATGTAAGACTATGCAGTGCCGGTGATTTACTTGATGAACTGTGATTGATGAAGTTTATTCTTTATCAAAACAACTTGAACTCTAATAAGAATTAATTTCAAGATTGAATTTGAACTATCTCACTAATTTTGGAAACTTTGTGCTGGAATTGGAATAGACTGATGCCTCAATACAGGTGAATACTGGTACGGGAACTGAAAATTATTATTCCCAATGTAAACAAAGAACTAGGATTATAGTCAGGAGTTATGAAAAACTACGCTTAACCAAGGGTAATAAGGGATTAGTCAAGAGTAACGAATAACCAGGATTATTCAGGAGTAATTAATAACTAAGATTAATCAAGAGTAATGAATAAATAGGATTAGTCAGCATTAATATATATATATATATATATATATATAACGCACATTTTATAAGAAACGTGGAAATATTATATATATATATATATATATATAATATTTCCACGTTTCTTATAAAATGTGCGAATGTAGGCTACTTTAAAATCATTCTATACACCATTTTGTCTAGTATTTCGAATTTATTTGTTTTGTTTTATTTTAGTATGACAGTTCACCTTATGTTCAAAACCATTGACTATTTTAAAAACAATATACTTTCCTTATATGATTATAAGGTGCACTTTATAACTCCAAGAATATTTCAGAACACGTCTAAAAAATTTAATGGGACCAGGATAACAAACCATATAGCTCTAGGATATACTACCTGGGTGACGACCCAGGATAACAATCCTTGTAACTCTAGGACATACCCAACGATAACCAAGGAGGACAACCCCTGTAGCTCTAAGATATAAGACTTACTACACGGGTTGACCCAGGAGAATTACCCGGGTAAAAGCTTAGGAGCACAGACCCTGTAACTCTTTAAGATATACTACTCGGGTAATGACCCAGGAGAACACCTTTGTAACTCTAGGACTTACTAACCCAACGATAACCAAGGAGGACAACCCCTGTAGCTCTAAGATATAAGACTTACTACACGGGTCGACCCAGGAGAACTACCCGGGTAAAAGCTTAGGAGCACAGACCCTGTAACTCTTTAAGATATACTACTCGGGTAATGACCCAGGAGAACACCTTTGTAACTCTAGGACTTACTAACCCAACGATAACCAAGGAGGACAACCCCTGTAGCTCTAAGATATAAGACTTACTACACGGGTCGACCCAGGAGAACTACCCGGGTAAAAGCTTAGGAGCACAGACCCTGTAACTCTTTAAGATATACTACTCGGGTAATGACCCAGGAGAACACCTTTGTGACTCTAGGACTTACTAACCCAATAATAACCAAGGAGGACAACCCCTGTAACTCTAGAATCTACTACACGGGTAGCAGATGTGGGATGTGTCGAGCGGAGTGTTGTAATAGGAGGGAGGGATGTAGTTAGTAGCACGTGTTCACTGCTGAGGGGGGAGGGCTACCAGATGAAGACAAGGCACAGAGAGACGTCGTCGTGGAACATCTGGTTGGACCATAATCTGTCCCCTCCCCCTCTCCCTAGGATGAGGCGCTGAGCGAACACGTAAATAGACGTGTTTAATACTTCAAACAAAACTCATCTCACGAAGTGTGGGGGGTAAAAAATAATAGCAGTTCCTTTGTAAATGGACAATAAGGAGCAACTGAGAAAATAAAGGGAAAACTAATCGGTGACTTGAGTACGTCTGGTCTAGTATTAATATATGCTTGAACATCAAACTGAAATAAGAGATGCCCGTAGGCTTACGTATTTTCTATTTATGGCTGTATGTATGTCTGATGATATAAGGGTTAGTTGTACGTCTGTCTGATGATGTAAGAGATAGTTGTGCGTCTGTCTGATGATATACGAGATAGTTGTGCGTCTGTTTCTCTGATGATATAAGGCATGGTTGTACGTTTCTCTGGTGATATAAGATATAGTTGTACATCTATCTGATGATATAAGGGTGTACATCTGTGTGTTGATAAAAGCGATGAGTTTTTTCTATGGACGGCTGTACGTATGTCTGATGATATAAAATATGGTTGTTCGTTTGTCTGCTAATATAAGAGATGATTGTCTGTCTGTATGAATATATATGGTATGGTTGTACGTCTGTCTGATAATATTGTGAATAGTACTACATATGCCTGATGTTATAAGTAAATTGTGCGATCAGAAGTTGTCTGCCATATACAATTCCTCAAAAGTAAGCTAGTAATTATGTGTCTGTGTGTGTGTGTGTGAAGTGTACACCTCCTCATGAAGAGGGCTAACATCAGATGTCTGAAGTGTACATCTTCTTACAAAGTGAGCTATACCCTGATTTTGGTTGGATGAACAGTAGGGTTCATTCAAACACATTTTTTGAGACCAAAATTGATCAAATTTTACTATATTATTACTGTTGTTTTATATGTGTTGATAATATTTAGCAAAAGTTACAACTTCATACTGTTCTTCCTACCAAAATGATACTAAAGCATCAGTTTCTACCATAATCATTTCTTGATGAAGCGTGCTATCAGTATGTGTTTACTATGAATAACACTTCAATAGGTGGGCTAACAACAGATGTATGAAGTGTACAAATCCTCATGAAGCGAGCTAACAGCAGTGTAGGTTGCGTGTGTCATCATTCTACTGTTTGCACACACCTACCAGTGCAAGCGGACCGTACCGAGGGAGAGGCCATGTAAAATCTTTAGATAACACTTGCAGACGATCAGATCAGCTGCTTGTCACTCTTATCTTTTGGAGATAGACGATTCTTATTCCGATTGATCACGTGACACGCAGCAGGCCAATTAGCGCGGTCAGGAAGCCCGTGTGCTGTATCGGCTGTGCCATCGACCCAACTCAGTTCCACTAGGTGACACAAGCCGCGCTGACTTCAGCCACTGCATGGCCTTTGTTTTGGTGAACTGCTTTTAGATCACGGAAATAATAGATTTTGAAACAGAGTTGTTGGGTTTACTTTTAATTGTCTGTAACACAACGCTCTTGAACAGGTGACATGGTCCCCCCTAATTGTATTTTAATCAACGAAAACTTAATGTTATAAAAACAATGTTTCTTTGTTGTAGTATTGTTTCATATCTGGAACGTCAGGACTTCCTTGTATATTGTTTGTGAATTTACGCGCGTCTAAGCAAACATTCCATCTCAACCTAAGACATTTAACACTTATAACTACCTCAATAAATGGAGGACATCAACACAACTGCCTTGGCCTACGAAAGCAACACTTACAAACGCCTAAAATTAAGACAGAAACACAACTTCATCAACTTAGGAGAGCAACAGCTGCCTTTATATAGGACAGCCATCCTTAACAACTTCCTCAACATATGAGAGCAACACGTACAGCTGCCTTTATCTAGGACAGCCATCCTTACAACTTCCTCAACATATGAGAGCAACACGTACAACTGCCTCAATATATGAGAGCAACACGTACAACTGCCTTTATATAGGACAGCCATCCTTACAACTGCCTCAACATATGAGAGCAACACGTACAGATGCCTTTATATATGACAGCCATCCTTACAACTTCCTCAACATATGAGAGCAACACGTACAGATGCCTTTATATATGACAGCCATCCTTACAACTTCCTCAACATATGAGAGCAACACGTACAGATGCCTTTATATATGACAGCCATCCTTACAACTTCCTCAACATATGAGAGCAACACGTACAGCTGCCTTTATATATGACAGCCATCCTTACAACTTCCTCAACATATGAGAGCAACACGTACAACTGCCTTTATATAGGACAGCCATCCTTACAACTGCCTCAACATATGAGAGCAACACGTACAACTACCTCAACATATGAGAGCAACACGTACAGCTGCCTCAACATATGAGAGTAACACGTACAACTACCTCAACATATGAGAGCAACACGTAAAACTGCCTCAACATATGAGAGCAACACGTAGAACTGCCTCAACATATGAGAGCAACACGTACAACTGCCTCATTATATTAAAACAGCTCTAAAAATGTGTTAACCAAGGATAATACCATATACGACTGAATAAACCTAGAATGACGCATTTATAGCTCACTCGACCTATTTCAGTAACACAACTGACTCAACCTATTTTAGCAACATTCACAACTGACTCAGAACATAATATATAATAGCAAAGCCAAAAAAATTACTCAACCTAGGAATGTAACACTCGCAATTGACTTAAACTGGGTCAGATCCTCTCAAACAAATAGCATTTATTTCTGGCTGGGGAATACTAAAGCACAACGTGTCTTTAAAATGCTTTCATTATAGCCTACACGAGTCTTTTGAAGAGCACAATGATTGTCATATGTGATGGAGATTGCATCATACATTCTACTGTGGACCATTTATTGATCGCTTTACAGACCACTGCACTACAGTAACAATATAAAAAAACACGATACTGGCCATGTCTCTATACCACTGCATTACAGTAACGATATACAGTAAAAACACCGACTAAATTTTCGTACAACTTTAGTAAAAAAAAAGGCGTACAGCCCGAATGGGTAGAAAGACGTGGTGCTAAAAAAATACATTATAAATTCACTACATTGACCATATCTATATACCACTAGACTTCAGTAAAAAAAATCGCCATATATTCATGACATTGTACTAAAGTAACAATATACAGCACACAGCACTAGACTTAGTTTTATGCCCGCCATAGAGATATAGTCTGCTTTACATCCCCTGCACTAGATCTAGGTACAGGTCTCAACACAGAGAGTGATATACATACTCTGCACTAGATCTAGGTACAGGTCTCAACACAGAGTGTGATATACATACTCTGCACTAGATCTGCACAGGTCCTCAAAGAGAGTGTGCTATACTTAGAAATGACAATTTTCCGCCGTGGCGGCTTGCGGCGGCTGGGTTAAATTGAAGAGGTAGCACCTAGAGCCTATTATACTTCAAAATAGTGTGTGTTAAGAGACGATTGGGTTATCATAAGCGAACACGGAGCTGGAGAAGAGGGAGGTGCAGTTAGGGGTCATGGTGAAAGGGGAGACGGGAGTGAGACCAATGTCGGGCCCACCTTGAAATTATTTTAATTAACTTATTGATGATAACAAATTGAAGTATAATTTATGAACATAGCGCGTCGACAAAGGCTTGAATTCATTTGTTTCTTTGCTACTTTTTTTTAGCACTGCATCCTACTACCCGTTCGGGTTTTACGCTTATTGCACTAATGTGTAAGGGATGAGGAATTTAGAGGAATTGCATCCACAAGAGCGGAAAACTATTTAGGAAAAACCACCCTCAATTCAACCGACTGGTATCGAACTCCGATCTCCCTGTCATCGGCAGTCTAGTTTATTGCGAGAGTAGCGCGTTAGACCACGCGGCTACCGAAGCTCGTTTGATGATGTTTCTGGTGTTAACGCCCTTATGAGAAATTAATCTTAAGTATAAACGTGACATTTGGGATATCTATCTCTTTGATTACATTATAGTTTCATTCTAACAGTTGAAATTATTTTTACGGAAATATTGATTGAAAATTTTCTACTTTGGAAAATTTTCTGTCTCACATATCTAGCTATACTGACAATATCTGTAAACCAATGTACACAGCACTGACAAAACCACCTCACGCGTTAACACGACCCTCTTGTTCAGTAATCGAAGTACATATTTATTTAGTTCGTCAAGTTGACCAACTTAAGATCCTCCTGTTTATTTGACACTCTGAAACACATTTGGTCAAATTGACAAACCGAAATACAGCTCATAAATTTTACAGACAAAACAGCTAGTAAAAATAACAAATTGAAAAGCAGCTTATAGTTGTAAATCTATAGCCATATTTTCATTTGATACAGTAAATGAAACAACAGTTGACAAAGAAAATGAAACTTGCCAATTTGACTAAATGAGCATCTTGTCAAGTTGTCAAAATAAATAACAACTTGTCGAGGTGACAAACTGAACAACAGCTAGTTTAGTTGGCTGAACTAAACATATTTTCAAGTTGACAAACTAAATAACCCCGCTCACATTTGACGGGCTGTACACGAGTTGACAAGGTGAACAACAGCTGGTTGAGTTGACGAACTGAATACAACCGCTTGAGTTGATAAACCCAACATCATCCAGTCAAGTTGGACAAACTGAATAACCAATTCAGTTGGAAAACTAGGCAACATCTGATTGAGTTGATAATAAGCATGGCAACAGCCGGTATAGTTGACTGAAAACTAAACTGTTAACTGAAAAATCACCAATCGAGTTGACAAACTCTCCAACGATTCATGTTTCACGCAAGTGAGGGTTGGACTGTAATGATGACCTGCGGTCGAGCGTGACAAGTGACCAGAGCACGAGGGTCGTGACCACAAGGGTACGTGCTGCGGCCTGGTGGCGTGTTCTAAACCCCACACCACTTGTAGGTGGCTGCTATGGGCATCACAGTATGCAGAGGTTGTTAGCCCGGGATGATCAAATTCTAGTTCATGTGAGAACATTGGGAGATACGGAATAAGCTGCGTGTCTAGGACACATTTATCAAGTATAGCAAACTCTCTCTTTGGGACCTATGCTTAGGCTTAGTGCAGGGGATTTATACAACAGACTCCTTATTTGGGGACCTATACCTAAGTTTAGTGCAGGGTATGTATAGAGGACTCTTATCAGATATGTACCTAGGTCCCAGACAAGATATACAACAGATACTCAGCCTTAGAGGAGTTTCGCTCCGCTCCTTGAGCCAGGTTGAGCCATTCGGCTCAAGGGAGTGCTAGTTGCAGTTCTTAATGATAACACGAAAAACAATTGCTTTCAAATTGATCGTTGTAAAGTCTACACTCTACAGGAACAAAAGTGAGTTTCCAAGAGTGGTGATCCGAACATATTAATTCAGGTAACAGCAACTCTCCGCCCCCACCCTCTCCACTCACTTTTTTACCACCTTTCAATGAACACTCTCTTTCAGACAAGTAATTAGTCGACTTTATTTGAAGATTGCTTACAACTAAACAATTTGCAAACATTCACTTGAACAAAAAAGGTCCATTGTAATCTAAGTTTTCTTTGTAATTTGCAATCTGATTAAAGCAATTGGCCCTTTTCATTGGGCATGGAAATGCAGAACCGTGGGAACAAACAATTATCTTCGAGATTTTTTTATCGTTTTGCGATTTTCTTTTCAGAAATGGTTTGTTCAAGAATGTAAGCATGTTTATTAAGTTATACTTTTTATAAACACGCCTCCTCTATAATTTTAACAGTGATAAAATATCGATAAAATTGACATTTTTCAAAAGAAAATTGTCAACTTCATAAAAAAATGTAGCAATTAATAAACATGGATAAATGATTTTAAAAGGGGTATTGAAAATATTAACATACAAATTTCACTCGTTCTCGAGAAAACTGATGTTTCTAAACGTATGATTTTTCCGTAAGACCTGTCCGGTAGCTAGCACCATATACGGTTTCCATGATCCATCTGTTCTTGTTGGTGCCGAAGAATACTTTGGTTGGTTGTGAAACCACGCCACGCCTTTCACCCTCCCGCTCACCATCTAACAAAATAGGTTTTAGACTTTCACTCGACAGGGTCAAGGGCTTAAAGCCCGTTAGTTTGGATTATGGGAATGGAAGTGGGGCTGCGAACTGAACCTAGCTTTGTGAAAGGCGGTTTATTGACACTAGGAGACAGTTTTTGTCTAACCTGTAGTAAAACCATCTTTTAAGAGATCTGTTTTTAAAAATGCCTGCTTGATAACGATGCTGTCACTTAGTATTGCGCGTAGTGATCCCTTTGTTGAAGGACTCAAGCTTCTCAATGAGCTCAGCTATTTTAATCTGGAGATTGTGGGTCTGGTGGTTCCTTGTCTGTGATCTAAGTCTATAGCAGGTTGTGATTAATTGGTTGTGTTTCTAATCCATCTCCAAGAGATCCTTCAAGGATTAAGCGGTCAATATAGAAAAGCTCTAATGGTTGTCTGTTATTTCAGGGACAGCGATGTCTGTGGTTGAGCGAGACGCCGGATTCTGCTCAGGAGGGGACGATGATGACTTGCCCACGGATGTCAGTGAGGACAGCATTGAGTTGAAGTCTCGTCTCCTGAGCAGCAACAAGAGAAAAGGCGCTGAATTCAGGAAGGGCGAAGAGCCTCTCCAGAAGAAACTGCACATCGGGGAACAAAAGGATTCTTTCCTGCCCGAGGATGACGCTGGTTCTCATGAGACTTTTACCTCTAGATCCAGTCCAAGCCCCTTCAGGCCCTGGAGTGGTCAAGATCAACTCGCGATACCGAAACCCTGGCCAACTCCCCTGAATACCACCCCTACACTGGTCTCCTTACCACTTCAACGGCACCCCCCCTCGACTCCTGTTAGTCCACACCTCCAGTCACCAACTCTACCTCCCACTATCAAGCGGCCTCTTCTCTGTCTACCTCCTCAAACTGCGTATCTACCTCCCCAGATAGCGCACCTACCTCTCCGGCGACCTCCAGACATCGCAGCTCACAGTAGAAGTTCAGAATCTATCTGCCCTTCCTTAAGCCCACCACCCCATCGACCACCATCAAGACTTCCCCTGAGTCCTTGTCACGAACGCATTCCTCTCATCCTCCACCAACAAGAAGAGCCCCTCTCACTGGTGCTAAGAGACGATAGGAACACTGAGTCAAGTAGGCAAGGTAAGAGGTTAAACGGCGTGGACAAAAGATCTCGTCCTGACGACAGACATTTATCGGGAAATAGGGTAGGACACTATCCTGATCTTGATCAGGCTCGTCAAAACTGTCCACAATATGGAAAATGTGATCCGAGGCTTCCTCAGACGGTAACCAGTGACTCTCTAAAGTGCGAGAGTGAGGTGGAAGACCTCAGTGATCGTCAGAAGACATCACCAAACGCCAAGTTTAGTGTCGAGTGTCTTCTAGGTTCCAAGAGGAATCAAGAGGATCAGCAGCGTCCAGGTCCATCGTCGACATCGTCAACTTGTTCCCAGGGTGAGCAAAAGCCACATTCTAGTCAGAGGAACTATAAGAACATGACGCGGGAGAGGAGGATTGAGGCAAACGCCAGGGAACGAACGCGGGTGCACACCATCAGTGCTGCGTTCGATACTCTACGCCACACCATCCCGGCATACTCGCACAACCAGAAGCTGTCAAAGCTCTCCGTCCTGAGGATTGCGTGCTCCTACATTCTCAGCCTCTCCAGGATCGCCGGTCAGGATTATAGCGAGGATCAGAGCCAACCCTCCGTCACGGACTGTGTCAGTCTAGTCACCAAGACAATTCAGACAGAGGGTAAACTCAGAAGGAAGAAAGATGATTGACTAGTAGCTGTGATACCCCCCTCTTCAAACCACTGTCGTCAGCAACAGTGTTACCATTGTGACAATAATTTCGATCAGGAGTGCCCCCCTACTTCTGAGACGCTCGTGCAACTTCAAATAAATATTTGTTTTCTAGCTAGTTGATATTTTGTTAAATATCCCTAGACTTTGCGATGAATCTGCTAATGATTTCTAGTAAAATGTCATACACTAACTTGAAAATACTGAACGCTTTGTGCCAATTGTTTGTTGCAGTTAAGAATGGCCGGGTTATTTTTTTCTATGTAAATTCACTGTCCATCGAGAAGCACAGAATTATTGGACACAAGGTCTCCACCATTCGGGGGAATGGTTGGAGAGTGTAATTCTGGAATTCTAAACAAATTCGTTAATCCATCTCGAAACAAACCCAACGTCAATACAAATATACGATTAAAGATATTAATACTTTAATTTGTATTTTGTTAACAAGATAATTATTTATGTTTCTTTTAAAACACAAATACGTCAATGAAGAAGAAAACCTATCCAGAATCCCGCTTTTTAAATGTTTCATAGAACTAAAAGACGCGAGGAAAGCGCACGTTTTAAACTGGGAATGTTCTGATTAATGGAGAAATTAAGACTTTGTATTTACTTAAAATTTAATATTCAGTCGTGTTTTAGCAACTGTTCACTATGAAAATATGTAGACATAATTACTGTGTTAGTATATTGGTAATATCTTAACAGGTACTTCCAAAATGTGTATTACAATACAAGTGACACGGCTTTGATAAATATTAATGTGTGGTAACAATGCCTGACTCAGTCACCAGAGCGGGGGAGGACGTTACAAAACCTTTTCGACAATAAGCGTTAATGGCACGCCAAGGTACAATTATATTGATTCTATGTCTGAACTAAGATCACCTTTTTATTTCGTGGCATCTGTTTTTGATGCCTCTGATAGGGGAAGCCATAGTTTCAGTGATTTAATGAAATGTATTTTCAATTGTATCTAATTTACTAGTTCTATTTTTTTTACGAGGTGCTATTTTTATATGATTTTTATAGTAGAGCCCAAGTCCCCTCTGGTGATTTAATTTGTGTGTTTGAACGCACTCGGTTTATGACTCATAATGTTAAATCTTCATCTAGTCCTTGCGGTGTTCACAGAGTATTTAATTATGAGCTTTATTTGAACATTTTATAGTTATTGTTAGTTGACCTTTTTTTCATTGTTAATATTTTTAACATAGTTTTCCATAGCTGTATTTGTCCTGTCCCTCGGCTGGCCTATGTTCTGTTGGTGATGCCACAGTGGATTCACACGCTATCAGAGTCAAACGAGTAGAATAGACAAACCAATCACAAGATGTATGCGCTATATGTTTTGTAGTTCGGCTGGAGTTGAAATAACCTTAGATTTGTCAGCGCTGCATCACGGCAACCAGCGTGTGTTAGTTAGCCAATAGCCATATTTACATAATGCAGTTCACCGTCTCCTATAAATACAACAATGAAAAGGCTAAGATAGCCTCTAGCTCATATAGTAACTACTCCACTGTTCCAGGTTGATGATTCCATGTCCCTCACATAAAGCGTACTTACTCTCTGTTCTGTTAGCGTGGGAATCGAGTTTGGTTGGTATCTCTAAAACTTTGTTGCTGAGAACATGTTTGACCCCAACTTTACCATGTTTCCCAAACACTAGCTATGGAAGTGAACAATGACCTTGATATGTTCTATTTGAAGCAAGCGTTCCGTCCGAGCTACCCTCTTCCAAACAGTAACTAATATAAGATAAGGAAAAATTAGCTAAAATAACAATGACATACTTGAGAAATAACATATTTTAATCATTATTGTATGTTTTTGAATTGTTGAAAGTTGCATTTCTATTTATATTACTTTTTGTTGATAATCTTTTATTTATCAAGCTAAAGATGGCTGTAATTTAAAATATTAGGTGTGGGATGAATGGATCCAAAATTGCGAAACCCGTGGAAAGTTAATCCTTGAGAGCGACAAAATACCTTAGTAAATTAGACTGAACAAATGACAAGACCCTTACTGTGGACAGTCTTAAAAAAAAAAGGTTGAGTTTGGAAGTGGAAACCAGACAATGAAGTGACTGGAATTTTAAAATAGCATTGGTTAACTATAGGTGATAAGATCGAAACAAACTACATAATAATGAATTATTCTTTGTCATTTTGCATCACTAAAATGTTTCATACATTCTTTCAAGAATTATTGGTAATTCCTTCTTGCTTGAGAAACTTTGGATTCTTATGCTTTTTCAAACGGTGGCTAATCTGGGAGGGATTATTTAGCTCCTCAGATGTATATGTTCTTGTGACAAAAAACGAAACAATTGACACGGTTATCAAAGTATTGGTGATATTATGCAATAAGTTCACGTACACATGTGGTATATTCGCTCTGTAGAATAAACATACAGTTCCCTTTTTAGTATGATGTTGAGGAACCGACTCTTCAGAATTTCTCTTTACTAAGTTTAGAATATATTTAGCTCTCATTTGGAATATGGAGACTAATAGTGACTTGTCCTTACTTAGCAATAGAATAAACTCAACAAAAATACCCTAGATCATCAATTTACCACTGGGTGAAAGAGAACCAACTAAGTTTGACAATTTTAGGATTCCAAGCAAGAATCTTTAAATCTTATTGTTAACCCCATAATACTTTGTACCAAGTCTTTTTGGTTAGTTCATGCAGTTTTATGTTGGTTAAAGTAGTCATGCTGGTGAAAACGGGCATGCTGGTTAAAGTGGGCATGCTGGCAAAAGTGGTCATGTGCTGGTGAACTTGGTCATATGCTCTGGAAATTGGTCATATGTCGGTGAAGTTGGTTATGTTTTATTGAAGGTGGTCGTGCACTGGTAATCAATGGTCCTGCGCTGGTGAAAGCTGTCATGTGTTGTTGAAAGTGGTCCTGTGCCAGTGAAGGTGGTTGTTTTCCATTGAAGGTGATCATGTGCTGGTGAAAGTGGGCGTACCGTTGAAAGTGATGGGTGATGGTGATGGTGATTGATAGCATATTTTGAAAATCCAGCTCAGATTTTTTGTATCACATACAAGTTTTGAAATTAATCTTATTGGAGGAAAAGTGCCCTTAATACGAGTTAGGTAGAAAAATACACAGATTTGTACCTGGCTATACCTGAAAGTATTTAATTACCAGACTCTCTCTGATTCTGCCAGAATATATCTAATTACTTGACTGTACATGCCACAAGCTATTATTTTTTTACTTTCATTAACTTGAATATATTTGCCAGACACATAATATCAAGAGTTAAGCTATCTTTTCATACATTTTCATATAACGCAAATTTTGGACTTGAGTTGCTTTTAAAAGTCCACAAGGTACCTAATTATAGAGAATCTTGAGTTTGTATTTGAAAATCTGGATTGTAACTTTTGCATTTCATGAATATTTTAAAATTGTGTTTTGAGTATTTAGTCCTCTTGAGTTATTCGGAGTCTTGTTTGCGGAGTTGCCCTAGTGAATTATGTCGTGTAAGAGTTGAAACATGAAATTCTGGAACACCATCTGTTTACTAAAAATTGTTGTTTTATTAATATTGTAAAATTGCATTTTGTAAGGCATTTGTAAATAGGTACAAATAACAAGAAATTTTATTAATGTAATTATTGTTGTAAAAAGAAAAAACAAATTATAATAAATTTATAATTTAGAAAAATTAAAACCAGACTTTCTTTAAATGCTTTGTATCTGGTCCCTTGTACTATTGTTTTAATACTGTAAAATTTGTTTCTAAAAGTGTTAGGCTGGGTTTGTATTCATGCATAACGCATGGCTAAATTCAAATAGGACAAAGAGTACAGTGCACAAATAACGAGAAAAATAAAACCATTTATAATGAAACGTGATGTTAAGGTATTTCTTAAATATTTTTTTTTTATTAATAGAAAATGGGCGAACCTATTTGCATTACTAGATAAGGCCTAACAGTGGCCCGCCAAAATATTTTCAATGGCCCTCCAGCTATTTGTTTCTAATTTATTTCTTGTGTAAAAGGCATAGATGACAACTTTAACGTACTGGTAAATTGTTTCAAAAACCTTTAGGACTCTGTTCACTATCGACCACAATAGTTGGAAGGGACATTTTTGAGGTAGTGAAAAATTGTATAGATGGATTAATTTTGATGTAATTAGGAGTAGACGTCAGTGGGCTAAACTTGTAAGTATTGGTATGAATGGCTCTCCGGCAATGCTAGGGAATATAGGAGTGGCTGTTTTTCTCTACTTGAACAGTAGCTAGAGCAGAAGATATTTTCACACCACTGTATTATCCATTAAGAGGATTTGTGTGCCAGAAACAATAATGTTATCATGTTATTGATCCTGTTTTGCTTTCCGGCACTATGATTTGACCATGGGCACTCAAATAGAGTTTATAGAACTTTTAGAAGAGAAAATAAATGAGTATGATGAATTTTTACTCTACATTCTTCTCAATTCTTTTAATTCCTAGTGAATAAATAGTTTTGTCATAACGATCAACTTTATTTTCTTCGATCATGATGTGTATGTTTATAAAATTTTAATAAAACAAGTCATTTACATGTAGGATATACCTTAAATATACAGTAAAAAGGTAAAAAGTAAGAAGAGAGTTTTATTTCACAAATAACACCCAAGTATATTTTTGGACTTGGGTTATTAATTTTTCTCTATGTGGATAAAGACGTAAAAAAAAATTGGTGTGTGTGTGTTAAAGTAAAATTTAAAAAATAATTTTGATATATTGAAGAATTGTAAAAAAAATATCAATATATATCACTATTCAGCAAAAAAAAAAATCAGGAAGAATAACTTTAAAACTCAGTTTACTACAAATTTAATATTTGTTACATAGCCTTTTCATCCTCTGACCCCTCAATTCTAAGCTGAAAACATCTATAAGAGACAAAGAGGTTATGTTCCCAGCTAATAAATAGGAAGATGTTACGGTAGAGTTAGTCTAGACTAAAATTAATTAATGAGATCTACTATAATGATGACCTACTAAATGAGCTCAACGATGTCATCACGAATAAAATTGTTAAGACCAACGCAATGACGTATGAAATTGTCATGTTTGAGAAAAAACCTGTTAGATCACACCCATATTATTTTGCCCCTCCCAAGTTAAATATGTTACGCGACCAGATAAATGAGCTTTTAAATACATTATAAGACCTTATATTAGTCAATTTTTTTCACCTATTTTTTTTAGTGTCCAAACAAGGAAAATTATCCCACTTAATAGTGGATTATCAAAAATTAAATTTAAAGTATACGTTTTGAATCCCCTCCTTTACCTACGTGAGAAACGGCGTTCTAATATTTAGATAAAGCAAAAATATTTACTCTGTTGGATTTAAATTAATCATTTCACTAAGTTTCCTTAAAAGAAGAATGCAAGCAATAAACATAATTTGTTACGCAAACAGAACTATTTGAATATAATTACATACCTTTTGGTTTATCAGTTGTCTCAGGAGTGTTAACCAGACTTATGAATATAATCTTAGGAGATTTCCAATATAAATTAGTTTATAATTACCAAAGACGATTTAGTAGTCTTCTCCAACAACAATAGAGAATATGAAATTAATTTAAAAGTAGTGTTATGCAAGTCAGGATTAATCATTAAAAATAAAATTGGCGCAATACAGAAATTATACCTCGGACATAAAATTTCATATAAGGGTATTTTCATAAATACAGAAGAAATCCACCCCATCGTGGAATTTAAAAAAACCTAATACCCAAAAGAAATTTTCAAGATTTTGGGCATGGTTTTTTTCTTTTTTTGGCAGACTTACTTCCAATTCACGAAAACAGCAAACTATTTTTAAATGGAATGACATGGCTGACCAAGCTTTCGCGCATCTTAAAGAACCTGATACCACGGTGCCGTTCTACGATTGGGAGATTTTGACAAGTCCTTCATCCTTCAAACCGGCGCTTATTCATCAGGACTTTGAGCTATGTTAGCTCAGAGAACAGAAGAACTAATACCACCATTAGCGAACGCCAGTCGTACTCTACACCCCACGAATTAAATCATCCTACCCATGAACATGAAACCCTTTCTCCATTGGAACCAATTCTTAGTTCGTGTTTGGAAGCGTTATTTTTAATGTTGGTTAACAAAATCAACAACAGTTAAAGTAATATCGGTTCCATTTATTCACCACACAGTAATAAGTTGGTTTTGATCAAACAAACTGGAGTTTAGATTTACACAGTATAGTGAATGCTACAGTACATTGTGTGCTACAAGATGGGTTGATCGCCATGATTATGTCTTTACATATCAAGAACTATTTCCTTCTATTGTGGTTGCTCTTGCAAAACTAGAGAATAGCCATGATGCTGATACTGCCAGCAAAGCTGCGTGTTTCAGTTTTGCGATCAGACGAGGTAATTTCCTGGTTGATTTGAAATCGTTGTTCATTGCTTCTCCTACACACTGCAATTAAACAAAAACTTATAAAGCCAAAGCCTAGATCCTTCAGCTGCTACGTCAAATGTTGAAACATTGTTAAATATTTTCATGGACATGAGAAGCAATGCTGATAACGTTTTTAAGTTGCTTTTGGTAAAAAGTTGACAACAAGCCGCTTCAGTATCAACTGAAATAACCATACCAAGAATATGAAACTGACAAATTAACCGAATGAATGTCACATCAAATAACCCTGAGGTTTAATTTAGGATGGCAGTACTAATACCATTTGTTGACCATATTGTCACGGAATTAAAATGCAGGTTCAACTCAAAATTTTCTGAAATTATGCCCCTTTAAGCACTTATTCCATCTGAATTCGGTAAACACGGAGAAAGGAAAATTTTAAATGCATCACATATTTACGACAGTGCTCTGATAACAAACTTTATAACAGAACTAAGAGCTGAACTCGCTATTTGGTGGACGAAGTGGGATGGATAGTCCAAGAGATAGGCCGGGTTTTATTTAACCTTGATTGCCAAAATCGCTATGGTGATTTTTGGAAGGCCTACCACTTATGTAACTAAATTATAGCAGTTATAGTAAAACTCAATGGTAGAGGTATGAAATGTTACGTCATCAATATGACCGCCGTGTAATATTTACATCGAGGCATTATAACGACTGTAACTTCTTACTGGTTAATTGTAGAGAGTTAATTTTTTGTTTCATTGAAGATAATTTAATGATAGAAAAAGTTTACTATATCAACGTTTTACGTAGCTTGTAAGCTTTTGACATTTTAATGTCAAACTTCAAACATGGGTATTTTTACCACTACATGCATATACTACCTCTCGATGTCAATAAAAAAAATAGCACATCATAACACCAAATGGATATAATGAATTTATTGATTAAATCACTTCTTAGACTATTTTAAATCATTATAATCAATGTTTTTATAAAATTCTATGCAGGATATTTATGATGATTCGCATAGAGTAACACCACTTAATTTGAAAAATTCAAAGGTATGTACGCTATGGATCCTTAAAGTTTTGAAAAGCCGATAGCCATAAACATTATTAAAAACTGCGCTAGCATTTCAGCCCAAAAATCCACTAAGAGTCAAATGCTATGAAGTACATACGCTTACTCTTTGGGAGCCTATTGAAAAGGTAGTTAATTTCCACGCACCCCAGTACCCTTGTGTTTGGGGAAAATTGGAATGTTTGTATATAAAACTAATAGAAGCAAACTAATACACAAATTAGAGGGCTATCAAACGCCAAGTAAAGATAATCGACTGGAAGTCTATGCTGTTATATATGATGCAGTGGTTATGATACATTGCTTGAAGTTTCCCAGAACTTATGCAGCTGTTGAATACAAACTACTAGAAAACCTTTGCTTCACATCCACCAAAGAAGTTTACCTAGTTTGCGATGTATATGAGACTCTAAGCATAAAGGATATTGAACATGACCATCGTTGTGGAAAGTGTTCTCGGGTAACAAAAGTGACAGTACCAGATCAGAAAACTCCAAGCAAACCTCAGGAGTTCTTGAGGAACAGTTCATTTAAGTTCTGCCACCTTGCTTTCATTTGCAATGAATGTAAAAAGTATAAATATGTATGTCTTCTTGGTGAAAGATTACTGTATGTTGGTAATAAAGATACATGCTATCAATATAGTGCACTAAACAATTATTTTATGATCTCCTGAACTAAAGTGTCATCATCAATAAGCAGACATACGGGTTGTTTGGCATATCCATTCCATAGCATAACACAGCTCAGAAAGGAGCGTCGTTGCTCGAGCCAAGGGCACGAACATTCTTGTTTTTCTAGTGTATCATCAAAGGTACTTTAAGAACTGTAACACGTGGATGGATTTTTGACTGGCCTCAAATAAACAAGACGGTTTATAAACGTTACAAAAGTTGTAGAAGAACTTGGTGATGGTTTGGCTACGGTTTTACCTCACTTCCACGCATTTACTGGATCAGACTTTACAGTAGCTTTCGCAAGACAAGGAAAAGTTAAACCTTTCAGGATAATGTATAGTAATACAATACACAAGACATTTTTAGCCAGTGGATCTCGAAAATGACTTGTTCACTGGCGCTGAGCAATATGTTTTCCCCCCCTTATGGACAATATTTTTGCACTTCAGTAAAACAACAAGATACAGTTCATTCAAAATAAAATATGCTCCTAAACAAGAACAACGACTTTTAAAGAAGA
Source organism: Timema californicum (assembly GCA_902141385.1). NCBI lineage: Eukaryota > Metazoa > Arthropoda > Insecta > Phasmatodea > Timematidae > Timema > Timema californicum. The sequence continues at coordinate 55,557 of CABFOW010000136.1, forward strand.
TACAAAGCATTTATCTTATTCCTTCCCCCCCGTCAAGAGCAGCTATTCATGAAAAGTTAAAAATAAGCAATGATGATTCACTGATAAGGAAGAACACTAATAAAAAACAAAAAACACACCAACATTTTAACCATCTAAAACACGGATTTTGTTTGTGTAGTGTGAATTACAGGATTCAATGGTTTGAAGAACATATGTTCCCTGAATACCTTAAAATTGAAAATGATGAAGACAAAGAAAATGAAGAAGTGATGAGTGAGATAAAAGCGATGAAATGTGCTTTCGGACTCTATGCAAATCATCTTAAAATTCCTGTATACACTTTTAGAAAATCATTGATTTTAATGATTTATAATAGTCTAAGTTCAAGTGTTTCAATAAATAAATTCATTATATCCATTTGGTGATGTACTCATTTTTTAGTGGCATCGAGTGGTATACATCAAATGGTTTTACACGTTAAGTAAAACTTTGAAATAGTTAACTTTTTTATCATTAAATTATCTTCAATTCAAATAAAACATTAACTTTCTACTATTAACCAGTAAGAAGTTATAGCCGTTGTAATGCCTAGATGTAAATATTACATGTCAGCCATGATGATCACGTGATATTTCATACTCCCACCACTGAATTTTACTAAGACTGCCACATTTTTATTTGTAGGCTTTACAAAAATAGCAACTGCACTCTTAGAATTTCTAGGATAAATAAATCTGGTCTATCTCTTGGACTATTTTGTTACAGCTTTTAGCAATTTGGCCAGTATTTATTGTTACGGCAGAGATGAGTTTTTCTACATTACGAAGACTCAAGACCTACCTCCGCTCAACAATGAACGAGCAAGATCTCAATGAGTTAGCGCTCGCTAATATTCATAAAGAGATAAAGTTTGATGCCAGTGAGGTGTTAGATTTATTTGTGAGACTAAAGCCTCGAAGAATGGAGCCACAGAAATGGTCCAGACAGTGAAGCTTTATTTGTGCTATAATCTAATAGTCTTTATTGATGTTATGTGATTAATGTTTGGTGTTCTTCTTTAGACGACTATAAATGTAACTTTGCAAAAATATAAACTTATATAACACAACATATTCATAAAAACCGCAAAATACATATTTTTTATTCAAATATGAACGAATTATTTTTTTGATTATATTAACAGGTTCCTATAAATTTTATATTTTACAATAATTTTATTTGAAACAATTTTTTAAAATAAAAACATAAACACAGCTTGAAAGTGTATAGTCCCCCACTCCCGCTTAATATGTACATTTTATTATTTTATATTTTATTTATGCTTATTTTATTCTATTGGGAAATTTGGTATTCATTTATTCTTATTTCATTTTTACAACACCCCATTTCAAGCTACAAACTGCTCACAAAATAAACGGAAATAGTGTTATTTTAAAGGTTCAGATTAAAAATTTTCCCCCAATTATTGATGGGTACTTCTAGCCCCCTTCCCCCTACGGAAATCCTGGATGCGCGTTTGAGTTGAATATCTACGAGAGGGAGAGGGGAACTTTGAGTGGCAACTAACGTGGGGCTTTTATGTAAACGGTAGAGCTGAATTAGTTTTCATTATGGTTTATAATTGTTTTATTATCTTTATCTATTTGGGCTGTAAAAATGTTGCCATGTGGTATTGACAATGCGTAACCAGTACTTCCATCAGGTCAAAGCCAAGATATGGGTTATAGTATGCCACAATTTGTCACATTGTTCAACCAGAACCTCTAGGAAAATAATAGCCTGATGTTTGAATTAAACTTGTCGTTGAATTCGAGTATTGAAAGCTTAATTTTGGAGCTAAAGAAGTCCAGCAACACTGTGTACCACTGCGCTATTAGGGGTGGAGTGGCAACCTCCTAAACCTACCTAAGGTGTATCAACAGAAGGTAGGGACAGAGGGAAAGTTTCATGACATAGAAAACAGTTTAAGGCCATTTGTACAGATTACCCCCCATTTAAAAGACATTTCTTCTACGAAATGTTTCAAACCATAAATGTATTTATATTAACGAGTTATGAGGGCAAGAAACTTCAATTTTTACGTTTACCAAAACTAGTTTTAGGCCACACTTGTATCACTATGAATTAATGGCGCCGCGCTTTGGGCGTCAATTGTTACACTATGGATTAATTCCCTGATATAATAATGATGTGATGATTTTTAGGTTGTCTAAAGCTCCATGATCGAGTGCCTATCATCACTGTACGGAAAAGATACCGTTTAACCAGCTGTCTATAGCTCCGTGTTTGAGCACTAATTAAATCGGTATATTAATAAAATTTAATAAATAGATCTGTTGATGGCTATTTATTCACACACGGTTTATTTAAATGACACCTGTTAATTACTTATACATATTTCAATTAAATGTTTTATATCACTGCACACTTGTGATATTACTGTAAGTTATTTTATACTGTGTTAGACTGACTGCTAGTGTGTGGCTCTGACTGCGTTTTGCGTGGGCGGGATGCCTTAAACATACGCACAACGGCTTATATATGACATACTCCTTGCCTTTTTCTCTCCTCGTCAACAATGTAAAAACTAACCAATAGAAAGAGTCCTGGTGACAGGTGTTGTGAATTCTAGCTTCTTATTAGTAGAGGGGATTGGCGTCTTCTGCCAACTACTCCGTAGTTGTTCCTTTTAACAGGAATTGACGCAGTTATTCTTTTAACAGGAAAGATGGTATAAAAAATATATTTTAGTGGTGAAATCCTTTTCACATTGTTTATGAGAAGCGCGTGTTTCTTCATGGATGAATCTTAAAAGGATATTCTAGATATATTACTTTAAATAAAAATTGCCTTCATCCATGACTTTTTACATGATTTAGATTAATCCAAAACAATATCATTACACACTTTTTAAATTAAAAATTTGAAAATGGAAATTTAGTATCTTTAATACTATACCGATTTGATAAAGCTGGGATTGTACCGTAGTTATAAGCATACTCTATATACATATGCTTCAAGTTCTGTAGCCCCTATTTATCCTACAGGACAAAGGCAGGCATACAAAGTATAAAGTTATAAAATAAGGGGAGAATAAATTCAGAGTGAGCACATAGGACAAAGAAATGGATTAACCAGAAAATAATCAAAGAAAGTTTCCAGGAAAGTGTAAAATACTTAGTTAAATAGGAATAAAGTGAAGTCGGCATATCAGGAGTTAAATAGATAAATGCAAGTTTTATTTATCAACAAGGTATATAGATAAATGTAAGCATTATTTATAAACAATATATATATGATTCAACAGAAAACATCTCCGGTATTTACTTTACAATATTATTAACTCTATCCACAAGTCAAAAGGACTCCCGAAATATAACATAACTTTCCTTGCCAGAAGGACTCTGAATATTAAATATTATTATAATTTCCATGAGTCAGAAGGACTCTGAATATTAAATATTATTATAATTTCCATGAGTCAGAAGGACTCTGAATATTAAACATTATTATAATTTCCCCAAGTCGGAAGCACTTGGTATATTAAACATTATTATAATTTTAACAAGTCGGAAGTAATTTGAATATTAAACAATATTATAATTTACACAGGTCGGAAGGACTCTGAATGTTAAACATTATTATAATTTCCACAATTCGGAAGAACTTTGAATAATATTAAACATTATTATAATTTCCACAAGTCGAAAGAACTCTGAATTTTAAACATATTTAGACTGAAAAGGAATTTGGATGCACAAAAGCCGAAACTTAATTTAGTTCTTACATTTATTTGGACATGAAGACGTGCCCAAGATGGATATCCTGCCAAGAGTGGTTTGTCCTCTGATCTCCTTGCAGTAATTATTTGATACCATTTGCTCAGAGAGTGGGAAAGTAGGGGTTACACACAAAGTTGATAGAAAGAAAAGAGTGCCAGGGGGTAATGGTGTAAGGGTAACATGTGACGAGAATGCCCTGGAAGGCCCCAAAACAGTGTTCTTGGCACGTGGAACCATCTAGTGCTGGAAATGCTATACTTCACATTTCCTGGCAGCCTTAGCGAACACTCGGGGTTGGCCCAATCCGTTTCCTTGCGCATCCAGTCTTGTCCACCCGTCCGCGTTAGCCGGTTGTGTGGCGAGGGAGAGAGCCAGGTTGGAATGTACGCAGTGAAATGGAGCTCGGCAAGTTTAGAACATCATACTAAATTTTGGTGGGATATTATTGAAAGTAATTTAGTAACCAGTTTTGAAATTTAACGTTGTAGCTTATAATAAGATGCTACAGTTCCCTTAAGATCAACACAACTCAACAATTGTTCATTGATTCAGCTATAATTATTGAATATTAGTATTCATACGATTTATAGATGTGCATACTTAATACTACAAAGCAAATTCAGACATAAATATGCAACGTTTTACTGAATAACTTGATTTCCGTATGACATAAAAATATTCGCTGAAATTCCAAGTTGGCTCACGAGATCAAAACTTTGTAGGGAAGGGTAGTTTAGTTGACAAGAACTGGTGGTAGTCCGCCTCCACAGTTCGCGCAACACACAGCGGCTACTCCAGCGGTATTATCACAGAAACCCAAGTAATCTGCAATCCATGTGAGATTTATAATTGAACGATCATTCACAAGATGTCTCTTAAAATAGTTAGCCTCATATTGTAGTGATATTTATCTTTATATCACTGCCGGTGTTTTTCATTGTTGAAACATGTTGTAGTAATTTTTAGGTTTGTGTTTTATTTGTGATCACTGTAAACTGCAAAGAAACAATATATATATAATTATTAAAATAATAAACAATGGTTCCTTCCATCACAGCCTGAAAAATGTCAAGCTTCGAAATCAAGTATGAACTTAATGAATTATATAGGCAAATAGGCTTTATGTTTATTTTATATGTTAGGGGTTTTCCAGTATCAGTAACACGGAATAACCAACATAATAAACAGTAAATGGCTGTAAGAGATCGTCCAAGGTTTCGACACATTGCATATAAAAAATGTTGAAATAAATACTTAACATTTGAAAGAACTTTTTACAGCCATTGTATAAAAATATTTTTCATGAAAAAAAAAGTAATTTAGGCAGTTTATAGTGTTTTAATTTCTTAGCTAATCGAGCCTGTTTAGTCATTATTAATACAGAAAAAGGCATTATTATATGCAACTTAAAATGGTAAAACTTCTTAATTTGAAAACATTAATATGCATATAGAAAGAATAGTTTCACGATCTTCAATTTAGTGAAAACTGCAATTATTATCTTCAATTAAATTATCTATGTTTTTATATGTATTTACATCTTATAAATAATGTAATGAAATAATTATTTCATTCACAAAAGAATGTCTTTTATTACATATGACTTTCATTTAAAAAAATGTGTGTGTATGTGAGAGAAAGAGAACAATTTTTATTTGTATTAATTTAGTCAAAATAGCTGAAGCATTCTTATAAAAATTAGATGTAACTTATACACTTATATATAATTGCTCTCCAATGTTTTAGGTACTTTGAATTATATAGTGATTAGGTTTTAAGGTTTGAGTTATTCTAGGATGTAAGGAGGAGGAAACAAATCTCCATTTGCCTGGAGAGTGGATGGGAAAACTATAGAAAGAAAACACATGTGGAAAGCCACCTAAAATGTATGTAAAAATTATATATATATTTTTATTTGTCTAAGTAAATTATTAATAAACCAATCTTATTTTGTCAACTCGAGTTTATTGCTGCAAGTTCCTAGTAATTTTTTCAATACATATTTTTGTTCTGATTCACCCACCGATTCAAATCCTAATCAAAGTTTAGCTTTATATAATATATGTTCACTTTGAAATAATATATTATTATATGTCACATGACCTGCACTCATGAACAACGTAATCATCAGTTTTGTTCATTTATTCTCTCTCTCACTTTATCTCTCTCTCTCTCATATATATATAACATTACAACCTATATAGGTGTATAAAATATACTTATCTTTATAGTACTCTTTATCTCTATTGCAAACTCATTAGTTGCCTGTTCTTTATTAGAATAAATAATATTAATTTTGAAATTATAATCTAGGTCCTAATATTTTTTCTATCACAAAGAAGACATGTGTGACACGGAGTACATGTCAGGTGTGGAAGAACTTCCTCATTCCCCGATTGATAACATTATTAGACACAAGTATTCTGATGTTGAATGTACCGATTCAGAATTCCAAAGCTAGAAAGATGATAGTTGTGGGATTAATTCTATTGAAAATTAATTTCGAGTTGTATCGAATAATATAACAGGGAACATAGATATTTAATATTTTCTTTACCAAATGCAAATAATCTCACAATTAGTGCTATGGTTAGGTACCAACTGTGATAAAAAAAAACACGTCCACAAAGTCCCCCCTCCTAACCCCAATTTAAAAATTCAAGATTTTATGATTGCAATAGTTTGTTCTTCGCTTGTTCGGCAAAAATTTTCCTCCATTACATTTTGATAGTCCCACAAATGCTATGTTGACTTTGGGAGAGAGAGAGAGAGGGGGGGGGGAAACTTCAGTGACACTTTGTTTACTCGTGAGGGGCCAACTTCACGGTAGGCCCTCCACTTTGAAAAATCCATGTATATTCCATTCACGGTAGGAATTACTCTCTGAAAGGTCTTTTTTCTTACCAATATCCTACTATATAATAGATTTCTGGTAGGGAAAAAGGCCTTTCAGAAAACTATTCCTACTCTGAACAGACTTTAAGATTGCATTCGTTTGTTTCGGATTGTCCCACAAACTTTTCTTTTGTTTCGTTTTGATAATCTCACAAATGGTATGTTTAATTTACGATACCTCCCTTCCACTTTTGAAAATTGAAATTTTTATGGCTGCGATAGTTTTTTCCTTGTTTGTTTCGGCTTGTTAATTTTTTTTCTATACGTTTTGACACTACCCTAAAATTAATTATACTTTTACATCTGACATTCATGAATTCGACCTTTTCCCCTTTTAAAAACTTTTTTTTTATGATTACAATACTTTTTCTTTGTTTGTTCCAGATTGTTCCGCAAACAAATCAGTTTTTTCCGTTTTGATACGCTCAAAAATTATATGTTTATATTGGACCTCCATGAAGTTGCCTCACCATCCTATCCACCTAAAAAATTAAACTTTTTTTTTATGATTGCAATAATTTGTTCTTCGTTTGTTCTGGGAAAAAGTTTGATCTCTTTTTATACGCCCATAAATTGTATGTTTACATTGCACGTCCTCAAAGTTGACACCCCTCCCCCATCTTTTAAAAATCCATATTTTTATGATTACAGTTGTTTGTTCTTCGTTTGTTCCGGATGGTTCCTAAAAAAAAGCGCACATTTTGTTTTGGCAGGAAAACACAATATATTATATATTTACACTAGAAGCGCTGATTGACGCCTTTTTGGCAACCATATTCTCTACATAACACATACAAATTTTAAAAATTGATATTTTATCTTTGCAATCAATAATTCGTTCTTGGTTCATTTTAGATTTCTTTTTGCGAAGATTTTAATTTATTGATTTTGTAGAGCCTCAACAATTTTTTCTAGTAGTAGTTCTCTCACATTCTTTCAAAACTTTAACATTTTTTGTTTAAAGTTTGTTGCTAATTGGTTTGAATATTCCTTAACATGTTTATCTTTATTTTGTTTTGAATTTCTTTTAAAAAAAAGTGTTTATTTTATGTTGATAGTTTTAAAATTAATTTATATTTTTATCACTATGCTAAGCTCCCTTTCCTCAACTCAACTAGATAACATATAACAAAATTTGTATTTTTGATTATATAGTTTTTTAAAAATTTGTTTCAGATTATTGTGCATTATATTTGTAACGTTGCTTGAAAGCAACGTTACAAGCAAGGAACAAATATGAGTTAAATAACACCTAGTCTACAACTACGAAGAATGGACATAACAAGACTTACCAAAACTGCCCCGTTTCTCGGCCTCCGTGTGTGAAGTCTCATCAACAAACATCCCGGCCCGCGTACTTTGTTCTCAGCCCGAGTGAAGAAACGTAACTAATAGACTATGAAGGTGTGGCGTGGTGAGCTTGTCATTTCTCGCGTTGCCCCATTGGAAGTGGTCAGATAGCGATCACGTGATGTTCCAGACGTCTCTCCAATGTCCTATTTGTTCTTTACCACCAATCCCGCTGTTTCATGTGAATGTTCTACTATGTTATTTTGGCTTCCCCTATGTTCCCCTCCTCTCAGAGAAAAATTGCTTATAATCTGATGTCATTTGCCTTAAGCGGCACTTCTTGGTTTGTCCGTGTCTTGGACACACATCACGGGATGGGATTATTCCCAAAGGTATAAATTCATATTTCGGCCGTACTACTCAAAATTTACTGTTTGGAAAATAGTCAAAGAATATTTTAATATACTATAGGTTAGGTCTAAATTCTCTTTTTGGCCAGTACATTCTAAATTTCCTTTCGACTTTCATCTGTCATTTTCTGTAATATTGCAAGAATGGCTAAGTACGTAGATTAATATGACGTAATGCTATTTATAATTTGTTAAATATATTGCCAGGGTTTTGCCCTTCCGGCTTGTTGTCCCGAGATTGAAACTATGAGGGACCTTTTGTATATTTTTTTAACTTACCTTTACAAGGCGAATGCCTGGATTACTTTGGGTTAAGAATAATATAAATATTTTACTTTCTTTTTTGGGCTGCCATTTAAGTAATACGCCAATGTTTTGTAACTATGAAGCTTACGTAACTTTCCTTTGTAAAATGTAATTGTTAGGATAAGGTTGCTATGGCTACAGCGCTTCAGTATAGTTATGGGCATAACCCCTTTACCTCTTTCTTTATTTTTGTAAAGCTACATTGTAAATGTAATTGTTGGACAAGGTTGCTATGGATACAGCGCCTCAGTATAGTTATGGGCATAACCCTTTTTTTTCTTTTATTTTATGTAATTCTCTTCTAACTATCTTTTGTTACTTGTATACATATATTCACATATATACATATATAATTATTGTTAATCTTTTCTCAAATAAATATTTATTTATTAGACTCGCAATCTTTAATTTACATCGACAAGTTCAAAGGAATTTTGGCTGATAATAAAAAAAAAAGGACTCTCGTCCATTCCTTTTGAGTATTTGGTATAATAGTGGATGGTGATTGAGAAGAGTTCATGGCGACAGATACTTGAATAGGTCCAAGTATAGGCCTATCAACAAATATGTGGTCCTAACGCTCTTCTGCAATTAAATCATTTCCTGTTTTTTTTTGCCCTCTTTACCTTGTTGTACGTGTTCACCTGCCCTTGTCCAGTAGAGGAGAAGGGGGTGGTACATATTTTAGTTTGTTAGTTCTTAGATCTCTTACAAACGCTAAATAAACTAGGGTCACTAGTGATGATGGCCTTTTGTACGGTCACACAGATCGTCAAGTAGAGAATATCCCACCCTCTGTGTCAAAGTATGGAAAATATTGCCTTTGATTCACTCACTATACACAAAAAAAAAAGCAATAAGGCGAAGCAAGTCAGAAATACAAAAACTAGGGAGACCTTGGTCTACAACTTTTTGCATGCCATAAAACTAATAGTAAATAAAAGTATTTTTATAGGCCTCACTTTCTCCTTAGCTCCAAATTATTGGTTTCATCTACTTGGGCAGTTATTAATCACCGAAAGATACCCGAGATCTTACCTCCCTCTTCCCCCACCCCCTCAAGAGAGTTCAGAACTATGTTTTCCTAAAGCATTGACATCACACCCTCCATTTGTTTGCTACTATTATTGTTATGATGTAGTGAGTAGTATCTTTGACCACAAAGAGACATGGTAACAAGGAAATGTCATTTATTCCAAATATTCCAACTCTTGACACTTACGAAGAAGACTAAGAAACTTCTTGACAGTAAACATTATTTTTTTCAAATCAATCAAAGTTTACTAACAAGACCCAGAATAAATTAAATTTTTTTTATTAAAAATACCTATAGAATAGCCTGATATTCTAAAAAATTACTACAAATATGCCAAAAAAACCAAACTAAGAATTTAAATGAAAAATCGAAATGAACGCATATGACTAAACCAACGTACTTTACAAATGGAAACTAAAAATAGCTATTCAATAAAGTCTTTTAACAGCTAAACCCTTGCATTTTGGTATATATAATATTGATTTACAAAAATTTAATTTAAAAAAGTTCACACCTAAACGCAACTTTTCACAGTTTAATTTCAGCGTCTCATCGGTTATGTTGATTTTACAAACATGACAAACAAATAGGTCGCATAGTTAATTTTCAACATTATTTTCTCATTCCTACAACAGTTTGACTAAAAATAATAGGTTTGAGTGTCTATACATTATAAAATATCGATATCATTAAAAAATATACTAATTTAATATAAGTGCCTGGATATTATTCAAACCGGAATGGGCTACTGTGAAGTTGGCCCCACTCCCCCCAATGCAAACATACTATTTGTGGGCTTTCAAAATGGAACAAACAAAAATTTTTGTGTAACAATCCGGAACAAGCGAGGAACAAACGATTGCAATAAAAAACATGAATTTTTAAAAGTGTTCCATGAAGTTGGATTTTCACGAGTAAACAAAGTGTCACAAGTTAACGTCTCATTTGTGCAAGAAAGAACAAAGGCGGAACAAACGAAACATTTTGCGGAACAATCCGGAACAAACTATTGCAACCATAAAAATGTCAATTTTTCAAAATGAAGGGGCGAGGAGTGGGGGTGGGGGGTTTACCGTGTAGTAGCCCCCCCCCACACACAATATAAACATACCATTTGTGGTTTTATCAAAACGGAACAAACGAAATTTTTTGCAGAACAATCAGGAACAAACAAATAACAAACGATTGCAATCATAAAAACTTCAATTTTTCAGAATGAATGGACCAACCAACCACAGACGTAATTGACAGATATCCAACCAGAAATGTAATCGAAGAGAACTCTACTGAAGAATATATTGCTCTTTTTGCAAGCTAATCAACACATCCTAGCTCCTGCTACTCTGTTGCTTCAACACCTACCTGACCAGCCAACGAAATTATCAAACTCTTTTAAGTCCAAACAGTTGACACACGGAGTATCAGCTTACGTCTGTGCCTCTGTGCCGACACAACATAGCTGCTTGACGTACTCTATGATAATAAAGCTAAAGTCATGTATCGATCCGATGTTCGAGGGCTGCCATTAGGTAGTAATGTCCTTAAATGATGATAAATATAATGTACAAAATAAAAGAGATTACAAAAGATTATTGATGACAATTATGTATACGTTTAATTTTGTCTATATACTAGTTGGGTGACAACACGTTGACACCATCCCCTTAACAACACAGGAAGACAGTGACTACTGAGAATGAGAGAGAAGAAAGTATAATTTAACCGCTAAATTATTCAGATATTAATCATTGTTTTGTTTTTTGTGAGGTACACAAACCGCTTGTACAAAAATGGACCATTACAGTGTCAAGAGTTATTAACACAAATATAATCTTAAATAAACAATTAGGTGATGGGCATACAAACATATATAAACATAAATAGGCAAGGCTTATACGGACCAATCAAGCGCCGCCATAAACGGCCAATTAGGAAAGCCCAACATTGGAATAAATAGCACAAGAAATGACTCCCGCTAAAAACACATAAAAATAACCAAACTAAAGTAGTGGAAAGGCTTAGGTACATAAGTTACAGCAGTTGCTAGGAAAAGCATTAAGGGCACCGGCCACTAAATATAATAGGACAGAGTGTTCAGCATGGTTACAGGGGAATAAAAATCCCACAACTAAGCAATAAAGAGACAACGCTAATACAAACCAGAACGAGCAAGAACAGAGCCATATGGGCCAAGAGCTAATGAATGATCTCAACTGCCACTCGTAACCTTCTGATAGTCCCGTATGTTTATATGTCCATACTTAGTAAAATAAAACCAGCTTGTAAGTCCTGAAGAGCGTCAAGCAGCTCTTAGAAACTTGCCAGAGTTTAGTAAAGCTCAGTGATATAAATGTAACTGCATGGTTGTTAGTTATTACTTTTAAATACTAGAAATGAAGGCACCCTAAATGATAGCAGTATTACCCCAGCACGGTAAATACAAATACCTTACCAACGAAAACATAACTAAACATTCCTAATACTAACAAGGATCCAAAGAAGTTTAAAGAGATAGAGGATATATCTCAACTAAGCATAATTAAACTCACTAAACAAACTAATCTATCTCAAACATAGTTTGGATAGAGTAGATACAAATATACCTTACATATAATCCAAACACAATTAAACTATCAAATTAAATATTTTAAACTGAACCTGGGTTTGATACCATAGTTACAAGTAGAACTTACCTCTAATCAAAACATAATAAAACTAGTAAATTAAATATTCTAACCCGAACAAGGGTTTTAGTAGCTTATACGATCAATAGCTACTAGTCGCAACATATCCGCATCGTGCCGGCAAGATCATTTGGTCCTGCATGGTCCTGTCGGCCCAGTGAAGCAGTTGTAGGGCACTATACCCGTTAGCCCCCTCCTTTCTTTTTCTTGACGACCCATTGCCACAGTGGTAAGGTTTGTGATAGTGACCCCTCTGCCCCAATTTATCTTGGGGGTCCAGTACATTTCAGCTAACATGACTAGCGATTCTGTGAGATCCCGGCCAGCTTACTTATCTCCACCAACTGACCAGAAGTCCCGATGAGAGGAGTCTCACTCCACGAGAGAACTAACTTAGGGCAACTAAAGGTAATGAGTTACAACCAAGGTAAATCCAATATAAAAAGAATATAAAGGAAGCAGCATTTGAAGGAATTTGATTATGTAATTGCCTACTTCACCCACTCACTATACAACAGTTGTATTTTAATATGAAGACAGTTCCACATATATATTTTTAAAAAGATTATTAAGAAGCATAATTACGTTAATTGTACATTGTTACGGTATGGATTTTAAGGGTTTATTAATTATTATTTAAAGTCCCAAAATCTACCCTGATTTTTAACAACTTAGTTTGCATTCCACATAGCTTTGTTTTGATCCACAATGATTATTACCTAACAATATTGACGTACGCTGTGGAAACGTGGGTAATGAAGGAACAGGATGAAAGCAGAATGCATGCAAGTGAAATGAGATTTATGAGATGTAGTTTCATTGTGACAAAATTTGATTGCATAAGAACTGAGATAATGAGAATAATAGTAAAGGAAGAGTCAGTCCAGGACAGAATAGAGAAGGCACGACTAAGATGGTATGGTCATGTGAAAAGAATGGAGATGGAAAGGATGCCTAAGAGGATGTTGGATATGGAGGCGGGGAGTAGGAAGCCGAGATGAAGACCGAGGGACAGATGGATGAAGGGAGTAAGGAAGAATCTGGAGGGAAGAGGAAAATACTGGGCCAAGGGAAGGGGTAGGGGGGGGGGGTGATGGTGAGAGGAAAGGAGGCGGTGTTCCAAACAGACCCAGCCAGAGGCTGGAAGTTGTTCCCGATGATGATAGCTTAGCTTGGTATAAAATGTAACGCGATAGATAATTTACTGAATGACGTCATGCACTCAACAAATCAGATATGAATGAAGTATATTTCTTCATCTGGTTTGGTGCTACTTCTGGTGAGGTTTTATATGGAACTCGACCACGCAGGTAGGGGTGGAAGGGACGAGAGGGAGGGATATGGTGGGGGTATATAAGAATGTTTATTTCTCTTTCTTAGGTATGAGACATTCTCCGATAATAGCCCAGACACAAACATGTACTACCTACCCTCCACATCTTCAAACGCTTCCAAACCACTTATACTATCGCCATAATCACCCAAAGTGTTTTTGCTGGAGCTGTCATCTGACGAATCGTCCTTCATGTTGATGATAATAATCTCGGCGAACTAATCAATTCTTTGCTCTGATTTCAAGTATTCTTCTTAAATTTTCTTTGTGCGTGTACATCACGCTAATCATTCACCTTTTATTATCTAGTTCTTTACCAGTGCCCATATGAGTTCTATCGGGTTGAGATCGATATGGTATGGGGTTAGATACCATAGAACAGAATGCCCATACTTTACTAGTAGTGAATCTATCCTATATTTCTTAAATTGCAGTTTGTGCAGTCAAATAGTGAATATAATTATTATGGGTTGAGCATATTATTACTGAAGGAAATATTGTTTTATTTCAACCAATTATTCATTATTACTATTCTACGTGAAGATGTCAGGGTTAGGTCTAATTGAACGTTGTTCAAGGGTGCGTTATCAATATCAAGTAGACTGTCAGGTAGTAAATTTGAGATTATTTTGTTTGCAATCTATTTTTCATAGAATAAAAAGTTTCATAAAAATAATATAGTAAGCAACACATGGCTGCTCACTACTACCCTATGCTACTGATACTGTTGACTTGTCCATGAACTATCTCTTTTTTATATGCTATTTTGCCACTGCGCTACTATAACAGTTATATGTTAAACCTCATCAGCAGTACTTTCTATTATCCTTACACTGGACTAGCCTATTGTCCTCCAGCACTGTCTTGAGTTTAGTAGGTGAATATCTAAAAAATTTACAAGAAAAATAATACATGATAGTGAATCATTTAGTTCTAGGAGAAAAATTAAATCATTCAGGGCGTAATATTAGAATATGGCTCAGAGCATAACATAATATTTTTGAAATGTTCCAATTTTTGCATCTTAGAAAATTATATAAAACGTATTTGTTAGACTTTGCTTTACTAGGGTATTTAGTTCACTCGTGGCCAAGGTCGATCGACTCGTGGCGATGAATAGCGTGCATTTAGAGGCTAGGAATGTTAGAATGTGTTTGCAAATCTCTTGGAGATTTTTCGGTTTTTAGTTTTGGTTGGCTCCAAAATAAGATCCATAAATTCAGTTAAATATGATAGTTAAATAAACTTAATTTTACTGCGTTTTTTGGTCATATTAGATTTAAACTGTATCTATCTATAGAGGTGTTCAGAAACCTGAACTATTTCTATGTTCATTTGTAAAAACAGAAAAGAAAGTTGCTAGTTTATAGGTCATTCGGATGAAAGAGGTTACTGTTTCGTTGAATATGATCCATGTTTTCATCATAATCTCTGGTTTCCGTGTTATTTATTCTTGAATCTTCTGTCACTCTGACACTTTCTACTTATTAAATTAAAATTTTAGTTAGAAATTGGTAAATTTTCGAAACTGACAGAGTTTAGTTTCCATTCAAATATTCTTTTCGCTGACTATTATCAGTAAATTTCTGATTAAGATGTGTTTGTGGGATTATTTGACAAAGTGGTCGCTAAATAATGTCAAGTTGAAATCTTTGCTCCACAAAATCGTAATGTAGCGCTTCACAATCCTAGCTAGAACTGTGTATTATCGACGATAGATTTTGAAACAAGGACGTGACAATGAGCATTTTAGTTTTCACGGTGGTGACAATATTTGTGGCATTGTTTGAAACCCCACAAATAATGGCAGCATATTCCTATATAGAGAAAAGTAATTTATGTGAAAACAAGAATCTTTCATGTTCTTCTCAGGTAATTCTTATTTCATTTCTTGAACTAAGCCAGAAATAAACCCAAAATAAATGTTAATAAAGGAACATTGCCATCTATTTCATAAAAATAAAAAAAAATGTGTGGGAAACAAAAATTGTGGGCCAGGTGGACATAATATTAAGTTCACCCGAGCCACAATTTTTATTTCTTATGTTTATTTTGTTGTTGTAATTCATTTACGTTTATTAGGCCTAGTACAGAGAAGTCAAACTCGTCAAAGAATGGCCAAATAGACTGGGGCTGTATCCGAATAGTCCAAGGCTCCCTAGTCGGACCCTTGAGTTTTAGACTTTATGCAGTCTTGATATTACACTTCTTGCACTGCTCATAGCGAAGACTGCATCAAACTATTCGAACAGCAACAACCTTATTTAAAATGGTGGAAAACATATCAGTGCTCTAGGAGACGAAACAATAATACTTAAACAATTGCCAGTCAAACACCACAACTGACACAGTGAGCGCAGCGCATGGCTAGTATCCTTTGCATCCATGGTGACCAAGACATCAAGAAGACTTCATAGGTATCCTTTCCAACTATTCGGACAAATCTCCACTTGGTCACGTGATTACCAATGCAGCTTTCAAGGACCCCGAGTCAAGGTGACGCCGCATAATTAGATTATTCGGATACAACCTGGGTGTTTTGCGGGCCTTAGCACACACATTTTTGCATAGTTTTATTCATTACTAAAATTTGGCATGGGGCATCTTTCCCCATCTAGACAAAACACATTTTGGGGATAGGCTAGTATGAAGAGACAGTGGGATTCTTTTATTTTCAGTGAACCTTATTATAAATATGTTTTCTAGCACTTATACACACAACCAGATTCTGAAGTTTCCGATTATAGGCCTAGCAAAACAAACCTTGTTAACAAATTTCAAACCATCAAAAGATATTCTAAAACAAACCAAATTCCGCCGAAATGCCATAGTGGCAACTCCGCGAAACGCTTAGATGTTCACACACACACA
>CABFOW010000136.1:72239-98195 GCA_902141385.1 Timema californicum
CACACACACACACACACACACACACACACACACACACACACACACACACACACACACACACACACACACAAAAACATATTTAAAAAACTTTAAACATCCTCCTACAAAACAACTTGAAGTGTATTGTCACACATTTCAATTGTACTGCGCAAGATCAGATCTCCAAACATTTCAACTGTGTAGAAAATATTTTTAGTGCGAGATAGTAATTTTTATACGTGTGATCGTGAGAATAGGAGTACTGGTATGTTATGGAATGTTCTGAGAGTGTGTGGTAAGGTGTGGATGCTTGGTTAGTAGGCCTAAATGAAATTATGGTGGTGTATGATGGAAGTAAAGCGTGCATTAGGGTGGATGGAGCATAAAGCTGTTGGTTTGATATTAAACAGGATGTTAGACAAGGTTGTTTTTATGTCTTCAGGGTTGTTTATTGTATTCATGGATAAGTTTATGAGGGATGCTTGTGAGGATGCGGTTGGTGTGCATATATACACTGTGGATGTTAGAGAGAGCTGCTATATGCAGATGATTCCGTATTAATGGCTGAGAATTAAAGTGACTTACAGAATGAATTAAATCATTTGAATGTGACTACAGACAGAATGGATCTTCGTACAAACATTTCCAAAATTAAGATGATAGTTTTTGATAAGGATGGATTTGGAAAAGATTGTCAGCTTACCATAAATGGAAAACTGTTATAACAAGTGAATAAGTTTGTGTATCTGGGCGAAATATTCTGTAAAGAATGGAAGGATAAAGGGTGAAATTGATTGACGAGTGAATGCATTTCACAAAGTAGTTGGATGTATGTGGACTATTGAAAATAATGAAATATTGAAAGAGGCAAAGATGGCATTTCATTCAAGTGTGTTAGCACCAACATTGTTTTATGGATGTGAAGCATGGGTTTGTCAGAAGGAACACAAGCGCAAGCTGAAAAATGCAGTTGGAATTGTATATTTAAGACGTGTGTGGAAAAACTCATGGATAGAGTCTGTAATTAATGGGTGCTGAAGGAGTGATGTATGAAAGGGAATCCAATAATTCAATCGGAAAAAGGTGTCTTATGTTTGTTTAGGAATGTTGAGAGGATGAGTGTGGATAACGTTACGAAGTAAATAATATGTAGCCTATGTATATAGTTAGGCCTACTAAATAACATGGGCCTCTACTGTTAGAAAATTGTTTTGTTATTTAAAAAACCACCACTAACAATATACACACTATGCTACCTCACTTCAATATTTCAAATAATAGTTTCTTGGATTATACCGTGATTACTCAGGGATAGTGTGCATCATAGTAAATATACTGTAAAAATAATCTTTTACTTTTCTTCATCACCTTAAAAACATAGTTTTCTTTTTTTAATACACCATAAAAATTAAATATATAAATCAAATTTTAGCAATTATAATATTGCTTATAGGTTTAACATGATTGGAAAATTAAAGACTTACACACCTAGTCACATGGGATATTGTTCGGCCATGTTGCCAAACCTCAATAAGTTATATATATTGAAATGGTATTTTAGATATTTTAGTTTGCAATAGGCGCACTTCATGTCATATCGGCTAATGCCACATACTCTTGCATCAGATTTACTTTATATTTGTTACCTGTGTAGGTACATTTAAGTGCAAGTTATAGTTAAATTATTATATTTTTTTCTTCAGATTTTTAGGTAGGCCTACATGAATGGCCTCAGGGTGTCATTTTGAAATCATAAATTTCCTGCTTTCAGTTTATCTCTGATTTGGGTTTTAATCAGCTTCTTAAAATATTCATAGCTTCAGTATTTAAGTTATTACCTTATTAATTAGGTTCATTTTGGTGTCTTATTAAAACTTATATTTAGTACTTTAACACAATTCAAAAAATTTAGATTAATATTTACTAAGGCCTATCAAAGATATCACAAGCCTATCAAAGATATCACAAATATGTTATTTTAAATACAATAAAAGAATAACATAAACTTTCTTAAAAAACTATTTTTTGTGGTCTTTTAACCAAAGAATAATTACAATTTGTTGGAATACATTAATGGCTGGTGTAAGATTATTTATTGTGCTCAAGCTACTTGCAGAAAATGATGTTTATATCTTTAAATGCAATATCAGCTTTATTTTAATAACACTAGATGGTAATTTGGTTGAAAATCAGTCATAAGAAAGCTTAGGCTCTGCTATTTTGCTGATTGGGCTACTTCCTGTCATTTGATTTCTTTTCTTCTCAATATTACCTACAAAGATAATATTCTGTAACAACACATACATTTTTAAAATAAGTATTGATTCATTTTATTTTCGATTTAAAAAGAAATCTAATACTGTACTAAAGAACTAATATAGACAGGCTACATAATACTTGAAGGGAGGCATAATGCAGTTGTAGGCCCTCTAATCCCAAAGCTCAACTTTATAAGCATAAATTATTTATATTATTAATAATCCAGAATAATAACTAGATTGTGAATTTATATGCACGGAAAACTGGCAAAATATGCATGCATCTATGCACTTAAAACCAAAATAATATTCAATAAAAACATAAAAAAATCTACTATAAACAAAACGAGGATTACAATAAACAAACTAGATATTTCTCAAGTCAGAAGTGAATTGCTTCTGGTTATCGCTTAAAATGTTTTATACTTCCATTGAAAATCTCCTCTCTACATCACAAGTAGTAATGAAACAATATTTGAAGCTGACCATCTATCTTGGAGTAACTGCCCCTTCCTCTGTGTTTCCTCTGAAAAAGTTGGCTGATTCTTTACAATACACTGAGGCCTACATTTCTTTTCAATATGATTTGAAATTTCTCTGCCAGCACCTGACCTGATTATTTGTAAAACCGCTCCAAATATTCCGATAGCTGTAAATCTCGTTGGTGTTGTCATGAAGAGTTCAATAGTGTGCATGTATGAATACCTACAAGAACAGTGAAACTCACTCCTTTCACAAGATGATAGCAGATTTGATGCTTCATGACTCAGAAAACTCAAAACATACAACCATCCAGTCACAACAATTCTCTCTTTCCCTCCTGTTTCCGTTGCCGCTCTCAAATGCCATCACCAAGTATAGTGGTAAAATTTGGACAGCTTGCCCAACGAGCATTGTTGGCCTTTGCGCTACCTACCCGAAATAGGTACCTTACTGCATGTGGTCAGCCAGTTGTAATGTAAATATCCTACATAAATTGAGTCTAACTTCATCTGCTAAGGGCTCTGAATTTTTCTTGACAGTTGAGGAAATTTTATTTTAAATATTTTAACTACTGCATTTATATACAGTATATCCATATAGAATATACATATTTGTGAAAATATGCCTTAATAGGCACCATGAAACTATGTGGGTTTGTTAGGTTTTGAATAAATAAATGTCTAAAGCTGGAATATCAATATCAACAAAGGCAAAAATTAAAAAAAAAAAAATGCATACATGCAAAATCTGCAGCCTAAAAATAACTATTGCAAAGTGTTAATAGGTACGTGAGTCATTCCAAAAATATACCCTTCTTTTGAAATTAGTTTTCCAAAATATATTTTTTAATATTATTTATAAAATATGTTTTTTACTGAAATTATTATTTATTCATAAAAAAGATTATTTAGTCAGCAGTACACTTTTAATAATTGTTTTTACATTAAATTACATAAAATACATGAAGAGGTGAAGAAATATGTCCACTGTGTTACCCCCTTACAAAAAATGTCCCAGCTATTAAAACTACAAATATATCATTAGTTTTATGATACTCATTGATCAAATAGAATATACAATCAAACTAATGGTGTTATTAATCACATAAGTTATATTTTAAATCGAAAACTCAAACACAATGTCCCCTGTGCTACTATTTTCCCTGTTAGAATGTCTTAAACTTAATATAATTGAATTATAAAATATATTATTTTTCAGCTGATATTTTTTTTGCAAATCATAATTATTTGTTCTTTTAATGACTCATTGTTTTATATTTTTATTTATAATACTTTTTCATAAAAGTAGAATAACATTGCAGTAACACAGTGGACAGATGGTAACACAAGAGACATACTAAGTAACACAAGGGACACATTTTTAAGAGGCTTGGATCTTTATTATTTTTATTATTATTATTATTATTATTATTATTTGCATACATAGCTAATTCAAACAAGAACCATACTTTTTTATAAAATATGTATAATGTCAAGTAGAAGTTTGGGAACATTTTGAAATTACTTCTCATAAACATCAACTGGAGTATTGAAGTGGTAGTAAATGCGGTCACCTTTCATTTTTAGAGTTGGTGTTTCAAGGATTTCAAGAACTTGATCAAACTGCACATATGAAACATCATTCTCATTCAATTCTATAATTTCTACCACTTTTATCAACTGTTCTTAGAAACATTACCTTGATATCACCATCATCTTCAACTTCACTCTGTGCCACTCTTACATATTTATATTTAGTTGCATTTCCTTTTCCTCCTTTAATCTGAACTAACATGTACACTCCACTAGCAACATTTTTTGGATGGAGATCTTACAATGTAGACAACTCTTTAAAAGAGGTGTCTTTATTGAAAGAGCTAGGCTTATGTGATTCCTTGATTATAGGCCTATCATTTGGTTCCGAAAGTTCATCTTCAGTAGAGGTTGAATAGTAAACATCATTATAAATGTTAACTTTTTTTTTATAAATTTAGGCCGCCTCCTGCTTTTCCTTTTTCTTGATTTTGATTACTAACAATACAAGAATTATATGTCTTGGTTCCATAGCAATTGCAAAACCCTTTATTACTCAGCTCTTCACAGTAACAACTAATATCCCGATAGTTGATACACCCTTTTTCTTTTACAACTAACTGATGTAAACGCATAATTCCAGATAGCACTGGTATGGTCAACGGAAGTGTTATGCAGACACATTCAATTTCTTCCGCAGTCACAACAAACAACTTAATTGTTGTTTCCTTTTCCACCAATTGAAGGAACTGGTGAACATTAGCAAATGTCATTACCATGGGATACAAGTCTGTCAGCTGTTCGCTTTAAAACTGCTCCAATTCCATCAGCTGCTCCTTTGCCATGTCCAGCTTCAAAAAAAGACCATGTTCCTTGCTTGAATCCATTTTCAAAAAGTCTGTGACTAAAAGAGTAAAAGTTTTGTTTTTGTTTGTACTGTGTACATGGTCCATCAGAAAATACATGTAGTGTGTCCATATTAGGCTCATTTGTCCTTATAAAATTCATTATAGGTGCTAGGTGGGCCCATATTGCACTAGGATTGTGCTCATTACTAGATGACACTGTGCAGAATGATTCTGGCTCATGTTGCTTACAATATAAAACACCTGTGTGAAATGTGATTTGATTTCGTGATTCCCCAAAATGGTGGCCCTGAACTTCTTCTGCAAGCTTACAATTGTAATTTTCAATAAAATCAATGTGGATAGCAGCTTCATTTGGCTTTAGATTGTCAAGACAATTCCTATAGGCTTTGTATTGTTTGTGTATATTGAAAATATGTTTCTTAAAAAGGATAATTTCTTGGTGAAATTTTGTTGTAAATGTGCTTATTGAAGCATTCAGCTTATCCTTTGAAATTTTCTTAATTTTCATTGCCTTATCTTCCTTGTCATATGTTTCTTCTTTCCAGACCCATTCATACCATTCCACTTCTGCATTTTCTGTAATAATATCAACGGGAACACATTTGTTTGCACAAGTATTGCATTCATTGTACATACAGTCTTTAGAGTCTATATTACAAACAGTCATTTCAACTAAACAAATTCATGTAATTGGTTTTGAAAGCACACAGTTTTTTTTAAGGGCAGATACTTTGTAGATAATATTGCTGTGTAACTTACAAGCACAAGTATCTCTTTTATCAACTGTAGGCGTCGATACATAAAATGGGCGATTAGCTATAAAAAAAGAATAAGAACAGTGTCCTCCTTCCTTTAAAAATTTACTATACAAGTTCTTCATGGTATCTAAAATGTACCTTTTCTGTACTTTTTCTTTGTGTTTTGTGAGGGTTTCCTTTTTGCCTGAACTAGCTCTGCTTACATCATCTCGTAAATAGAACTCTTGTATCATCTTAACAATTTTACACACTTTTTTTTTAGCCTTGGTCGCCTTTGTAATTCTGCACTTTAGGCCTAATGCTTCAAAACCTATCTCTCGAAGCATCCTATATTTCTTGAGCAATTTACTCCTAAATAGCTGCTTTTAAGCCTTTTTGACTCATTTTTTAAATTTATTTTCTATTCGGATGACATGGCGTGTGTCAATGTATGATACTTGAACAACTGTATTGAGACTTCTAATTCCTGGTAAACTTTTTTCCAAAAATGCTTTTGTTTTTGAACGTGGGGTCAGTTGTTCAATTTGGTGGCTTTCTCTACTATTACTTGCTCTGTAAGCACGCTTTCTGTATTTTTCAATACTTTGCTTCAACTTTTTATTTATCATTTTTAAGCTTCATGTTTTCCTTGTATAGTTTTGTTCTATCCCGTCTTAGTTTTTTTACGCTCTCTTGTTGAATTATCTTCTTGAATATCATTCACTTTATTTGGCAAGGGAGATGGGGTTATTCCAATGATCTCTTTACGAGATTTCGCAACACTTCTCTGAAGTTTTTTACTAGCTCGCCACTTTCTTCTCATCAATCTTTTCTCTTGCATTCTTCTTCTTTGTTTTTATCCTTCTTTCTCGGTACTGCTTTTGTTTCTCTGCTGCTGTTAATGGCATTTTCTGTATAGAGAATAAACAATGTAAATAAGCACTTATGTTTACCATTTTAGATCTATAAGTGGCCAGGTAAATATATATTAAATACTAGTTAATTAAAGATAGGGAGGGCCTAGAGTAATCAAATTGTCTACTGTGTTACCTTCTTGATCTCCTGTGTTACCATGTACAAGGTAACACAGGGGACATGTAACAAAGGACACATTCTAACTTAAGAATTTAGACATGTGGCTAATTGAAAGTGAATAATCACTAAGCCAACCTAAATGTACACAAAGAGCCATGAGCTATAGAACAGATTAAAATATGTATATATATTTCTGCTGACAATAAAAGTAACACAATGGACAATGATTAAACACACCTACAATGAAAAAAAACACTTCTTTTAATTTAGGCACGAACAACCAAAGCTAACAAAAATGGCTGATCATGGAATCAAACTGATCTTTTTTACAACCTATGTCTTCACAGTGATGTCAACTAAAAGTGTTAAAATGTCCAATAATATGGTAACAAAGAGGAAGTAACACAGTAGACAAAAATATGGGACCCACATATTTAATTTATAAAATATACCAAAAAAATTAAAAATCATATTTTGACTTTTGATTCAAATTCTTAGTAATATATTCTTTCCCTAGGGTGTTAAAATATATTATTCACATTATTGTAACTAAGGATAAAACCAAAAATAACACTTTAACCTGTGAATTTGGACACCCATTTTAATAGTACACTAGTTCAAAGCTTGTGTGGTTTTGGGCAACTAAACAAATTTAGCAATTTTAAAAATATATATGTAAGTCAAGATGTCTCCTGCTGATACTTAGGGTGTAAAAGAGTTTGTCAAATTCCTAATACTTTTTTTTAATATTTAATCCATTTTCATTATGTGCCTAGCAGTTTTATTTATAAAATAATGATTTATATATATATAATGTAGTTGGTAAAAACAAATAAAAATAACAGGCTAATTTAAATTAATTCAATAAATATATATTAACTGATAGTCAATTAGTTATTATTAAGGTAAATAAACATTATTATTTATATGTCAAGCACTGTGATTTGCAGCTTTTACTTATAATAGATTGTGCCTGTAAAATAACACAAAATTATATATCCAAAATATCACTATTGACTAGAAATTATGTTTATATTTTATAAAAATTATCTTTGCCCATTCCTAATTTTATAGAACTCAATCTCTAGAATAATTTGTAATCATTTATGGGGAAGACCACTCCAAATAGCCTCTAGGGGTATCCAATTATCAACCATTTGTCTGGGAAGAAAATTCCCTTTCCTCCCCTCCCCCTTTTGCTTGAGGAGAAAAGCATTTCAAATCAAATTGACCCATTTTTTGCTAAATCACCCCTTTCCCCACCCATGCCCCTTACACAACTAAGGTTCAGCTGCTCCTAGGTGTAGCATATATATATTACTGTTTAACTTGCCTACTCTACTCATAGCTGAGCACACATCACAATTAGAATGATGAATTTTTGATGTGAAAAAGTCTGTACCATGAATATTTTTTTTAGGGGCTAGGGGGTCCTCCCTGTGATAGCGAAGTCTCCCACCAGAAGACGCTAAGGATTTTTTTCTAAACAAAGTCCCATTTTGAAGTAATTTAAAAAGTTTCTAAATATGATTGAGGGTGAAGAGTAATGAATTGAGTAAAACTCCATTAATCTACTATCCAAGCCATTGAGTAGATAGAAATACTGATAAATAACTTACTTGCTCAAATACTTAGATTTGGTGACCCATTAAACAATAATTTTATAAAACATTTTCATTGCAAACACATCTGTTTAAAAACTCACAACCAGAAAATAGCCTTTTAATAAAGCGAGAAAATGATATAAGTTATATATTTTCTTTGCTTATAAGCCGAACGAGTAGTAAGACACGCCAATAATCATAATTTTCTTTTTGCCAGGAAAACAGAATATTCCTGGAATTTTATTTTTGAGTTTGAGTGGCCACCCTTTTATCTAAGTCAGGTAACTTATCATAGAGTGTTTATTGTACTTATTCCATATTGTTTTTGTGATTAATACCATAATGTTTTGTGATTAATAACACTACTTTATAGGGTCTTTGTTGCATTAAAATTGTTTTCCAATAGTATGTATTTGATTATTTGACCTTTTGAATGTGTATATTGATTATTAAAAATGGTAGAAAAAAAAGTTCAGTTTGGGATTTGTTATCAAGTCATAAAGTCTAGCCTAAATATTGATATATTTAATTGACAAACCTTTTGCACATTTAGACCTAAGCCAGATCTAAAAAAGTAGGTTTACTAAACCAGAGCCAATAAAAAAACAACTAAACTATGTTAGCATATTCTTACCAAAAACTACCATTTTAACAGTGATTAGAGGTGACCTGGCGGTCTAGGAGTAAGGTGTCAGACTTCTATGCTGATGGCTGGGGTTCAATCCTCGGTCCCGGCACAGATTTATCTGATTACCAAACCCTTTATTCACCTCTGACAAGACATCTTGTGAATGTGGGGAATGCCAGGCCTCCACCGTGGTTCGGATTCCACGTTAAACTGTAGGTCCTCCATTTCATCTCACAACCACCCTACCATTACACATTAGCGTAAGTGCGTATAACCCGAACGGGTAGTAAGACGCGGTGCTAATAATAATAATAATNGGGAATGCCAGGCCTCCACCGTGGTTCGGATTCCACGTTAAACTGTAGGTCCTCCATTTCATCTCACAACCACCCTACCATTACACATTAGTGTAAGTGTGTATAACCCGAACGGGTAGTAAGACGCAGTGCTAATAATAATAATAATAATAATAATAATAATAATAATAATGGACTGGTACAGGTTCTTTTAGGACACATTGTGGACTGGTACAGGTTCTTTTAGGACACATTGTGGACTGGTACACGTTCTTTTAGGACACATTGTGGACTGGTACACGTTCTTCTAGGACACATTGTGGACTGGTACATGTTCTTTTAGGGCACATTGTGGACTGGTACATGTTCTTTTAGGGCACATTGTTGATTGGTACACGTTCTTTTAGGTCACATTGTGGATTGGTACACGTTCTTTTAGGGCACATTGTGGATTGGTACACGTTCTTATAGGACACACTGTGGACTGGTACACGTTCTTATAGGACACACTGTGGACTGGTACACGTTCTTATAGGACACATTGTGGATTGGTACACGTTCTTTTAGGCCACATTGTGGATTGGTACACCTTTTAGGACACATTGTGGACTGGTACAGGTTCTTTTAGGACACATTGTGAGACTGGTACATGTTCTTATAGGACACATTGTGGATTGGTACACGTTCTTTTAGGGCACATTGTGGATTGGTACATGTTCTTATAGGACACATTGTGGATTGGTACACGTTCTTTTAGGCCACATTGTGGATTGGTACACATTCTCTTAGGACACATTGTGTATTGGTACACATTCTTTTAGGACACATTGTGGACTGGTACAGGTTTTTCTAGGAGACATTGTGGACTGGTACAGGTTTTTCTAGGACACATTGTGGACTGGTACAGGTTTTTCTAGGACACATTGTGGACTGGTAATGGTTCTTTTAGGACGCATTGCGGATTGGTACACATTCTTTTAGGACACATTGTGGATTGGTACACATTCTTTTAGGACACATTGTGGACTGGTACAGGATTTCTTAGGATACATTTTGGACTTGTAAAAGCACTTCTAGAACACATTGTGGAGTGGTATAAATTTTCCTAGGACACTTTGTGGACTGATAAGAGTTAGACTGTGCATTATACATGAAATAATGACAGATGCGAGGATATAATGTGATTTATCACATTGTTGATTATGCAGTAAGCTACATAAAGTACCTTAGTAAAGTAGGTAGTTAATTTAATAAACAACATAAATAATTGGGCCTATATTTTTCTTTCTATTCCCAACGCATAACACTTATTCTATAGCCTATATGTGAATATTGTCTCCTTTATGTAATTCAAGACAAGTAACCAATTGGGGCCTTACTGTCCCCTCAACGATAATTGTTATACACTCTTGTTTCAACTCTGGAGAGGGCTCGACACACGCTTGATGGACAGTGTACTTGCAGTACAGATTCAGGCACTTTTGTGAGAGTTTTTACATATTCGGGTCAAGGAGTAAACACCTGAATGTCGCTCTTGATTTTATAAGTTAAAGTACAATTCACTTCAAGCGATGGGTATTGTCTTTGATGTGTTGACCCATCTGTCAATATAAAGTGTGGAAATAAATCCAATTAGTCATATGTAGATGAAAAACCACCTAAGTCAATTTTCTTACATCTTCATCTCATGGGGATTATGATAAAACTCATCAACAGTTCAGAAGTTTGTGATTTTTTGAGAAAATATGTAGCTCAAGGGCCTTATTTAGAGACCTTAGCCACCTTTTTGTGACATGGGGATCATTTTTATAATAAACGTCCATACATTCACCAATTAATACAACTTATATATCCCGGGTGGGCAGCCCTGACGCCAATTACCACAAGGGGTGAATTTGAGTTTGCTAGCTGTCCAGACAAAGACAAATTTTCCTTATGGCATGTGCTCGTAAATTGATATTTCCTGAATGTCTTTGAAAGCATTCCACATATACATCATGTTAAAGATATTCAGATAATGATTCTGCAGCTTGTCATACAAAAGGACAGCCAAATTTCACATTAAATTGTTTTACATTTTCTATTCTAACGGTATTCACCATTTGCAGTGTAGACAGTTGTAGATGATTATTCAAAGTGAACATGTCTTGAATAAACCTGTTTAAATAGTGTTTGTTGTTTTAAATGTTTGATTGAGCAACCTAATTTCTCAATTTTTACTTGATGTGTTGAATTTCACTTCTCATTAACCACACCTGTGGCTACATTGAAAAATATGTTTCCCACCTCTGTTATATATAAATACTAGTTTACATATAAAAGGCAGGTAGTCTAATGTGTGATAGCATTTATTGCATGAAACTTGCTAAACTTTTGTGTGATTTCAGTTGCAGTACCCCAACTCCTCCAGCAGTGACTGTACAATGAACTACATCAAGAGAGATACAGATGGTGGGTACAATCAGCACTATACTATTCTCTCTCTCTTCTTAAACATTCTAAACATGTACAGCTTTTTCTTTGTATTTCCTTATAATACACTCTCATCCTGTTTCTTGAGATTAGATACTAAATAGCTGTCGCACCAGTGGTAAAGTGTACAACTCTCAGTGCTGTTTCATACAGCTGTTTTGTCAACGTGTGTCAAGACTACCTCACAACCAAGTCTACCATTCTAGAGTATATTTATATGAACAACTATATATCACTCATTTTGTCAGCGAATACTGTGAATCACCCTATTACGCACAAAAGCAATGCTTCAGAACACTAGTCGGGAACTAGTTGTCTCCACACAATGAAAGCGCGTTCCATTGGCAACTTATAATTCTATGAATTACCAGATTTATTAGTTTAGGAGGGGGCAGTGACAGCTCATTTATAGGCACTGTGGAACTGCAGCACTCCCTATTTCCACTTGATATTATCGATAACATTTATTACGAGTCCTTTTTTCTTTAATTCTTTCTTTATTTTTGTAGTACAATACATATTGTATTGTATGGAACTGTGCACTTCAAAGTGCCAGCGATGTCGTGGTTGACTGTTGTGCGCATGTACACATAGAAGAGGGGTAGGGAGGAAGGCGGGACTGCCAGGTAGAGAGCGTACTGTTGCTATCGCAGTGCTGGCTCTGACGTGATGATGGAAGGAAGTTTTTTTTACTCAGCGTGTGTTGTGCTTCAAAACCGTGTACCATATTCTTGAATGTGATAACGTGTAGAAGAGTGTAGAAATATATTATTATTCTGCTTCCAACTATTCTATATGATTATTATTTTTTGGTTCTTTTATATAAAAGAAATACTAAATGCGCTTGCAGTACTTTCAATGGAGAAAAAATTCCTTAATTGTCATCCAGAGATCAAGGAGAAAATTAATGAACTTTTCGCGCAAATTAAAACAAGAAGAATGTATTTCATTTTTAAATGAATAGCTCAAGCTTGAAATGCAACAATTTAAGTTAAATTAAGTAAAAAATTTTTTTTAAAGATTTCATCAAGTTCCTGAATAATTTTTCTTTTTATACATGTTTTTTTACTTTTACACAATTTAAAAAAAGGCTAAACATTTTCTGGAGCAGCACTCCCACTAATTTTAGCTACGAGCTGCCACTGGGAAGGGTGTCAAATTAAAGTGAGTAGGTATGGTATTTAATGGTGTGGACAACCATAAAAATTGACATTGAAAAACCACACTTATAAATCTTGTAACTCTTTTCTGTAATTGTTTATTTTGCTCACCGGGTATAATCTTATTGTAGAGTTTATTACTCTATACCACAAGGGCTATGTTTAAATATGCACTACTTATTTATTAATTATACCAACTTTTGTTAAACTTCTAGAGTATTGTTTATTAGGGGCTAGGCTTATCTTTGACAGGCACAATTTTGTATTTCATGCAAAATCTGTTCTTTCTTTGTTGGTTGGTTGGTTTTTCATGATCTGAGGTAGCACAATCTTGTGTCCATGGATTTGCCAGGCTATTGGGATGTATGAAATAAACACCCCATAGTTGCAATTCTGGAAGTTTAGATCGATGCCAACATTTTGCTGCAGGATTCCTCTCTCATTTCAACTACTATGGTGTTATTCTAACATAAAGCTACTGTAAATAACCCACATTCAACCATAATTGACTATTGCTCAACATTTTTGAAAATATTAGTTGGGTGTGGGGGTAGCAAGAAATAGTTAGTTTAGAATTTGCTGCTTTTATTGAGAAAACAATTGCTTGTTTAAACTGGAGGTAACACCTCTACGAGGTCCTCGCTGGGTAACTAAAGGTTGTTGCTTCTGGAAACCGAAGTTATACTTAAGATTGAGTTTCTGATCACCTCTGTGGGTCTGCTGTCACTATGAGGGGATGGGCTGAGGAGGAACTCCTCCCACCAAGGGCGAGGACATGGCAGGGAGGTTTTCCCAAGATACCTGGTAATGGTGGGATTTGTGGGTTTGTTGCCGAGCAGAAGTCAGTGAACCATTGCTGGCTCTCTGCTAAATGTGGATACATTCAAAGGGTACATCAGTGATTGTGGGCTAGAGGTGCCTTGGGACGGGGACTATTCCCCACCACAGGAGCCAAACATTCCTCCGATTATGGCATAAGGTGGTTGGCGAGCTACAAGAGTCTCTGACTCAGGTAAGCCATTTGGTGATGTAGCAAGTCAGCATCCCAGCATGGCGAGGTGTATTTTAATGTTGGTTTAAGCTAACATAGATGTTGATAGACTGCTCGTCATAGTGTGTGGAGATTCAAAGTAATGTGATCCATATTTGAAGGATTCACACTGAGGATCTGTAAGAGGGGGGCCACTACATACCAACATTTCTTGGAAGTGGCTTGTATGGTCTCTTGTAAAGTACTCACACTTAATGTGCTCATTGTAGCTATCAAATTAGGTAATAAGATTTATATGGAGGATGGCGGCATAAGCATGGTCATGCAATAAATGAAACTAAGAAATATACATTGTTACATACATATATTGATAAACGAGCATCATGGTTTTTCAAAAAACATAAAGGCTCTCTGATGTTGTTTATTTAATATTTTTTATTTTATTTGTTTAGCACTGCGTCTTACTACCCACTCGGGCTATACACATAATTACTAATTACACTAATAGGCTAGGAATTGGGAAGGTTGACTATAGAGGAAGTGAATCCCCATTTGCGTGGAGGCAGAGTGGAAAACCATTTAGGAAAAACCACCCCCAGTTCACCCAAGCGAGATTAGAACCTCGATCTCCCTGTCCTCAGCAGTCTAGCTTAATACAAAACTAGCATGTTAACTAACTATGCCACTGAGGCGGGTGTTTATTTAGTTGTTCTGTCATAAGTTTTTCCTTTGATTTTTAACTATATAATTGCAATTCTAGGATAACACTGGCCAACAATTTTTATATTTTTTTCTGTTGACTAAGACTTGACACTTTTTTTAAACTAATTTCGGTGTGCTAATTTCAAATATGATACTAAATTTTCTAGATCACATCAAATTTTGAACTATCACATTCTGTGTTTATCACTATGATCTTGCATGACTCAAACTTTTGATCACATGATTTACGCGGAATTTGCAGATAAAAATCTGGAAAAAATTATAAGCAATTCAACACTTGATCCTTATGTTATAAAAATTGTTCCTATTTGAATAATTTGCATTGTGAGGGATATAATTGAGATTAATATCGTTAAAAACTCTTTTTTAAAGCAAGGGCTAGAACAAGTTTGCTATTGAAATAAAACTTCTTTGGCTGCCAAGAAAGCTGTTGAACATTGTTTATTAGAGTATTTAGCTTAATGATTCTATGTGACCTTGGGCCGACACCCGGCTAGATACTCACCTGCTAATTCTCCTCTCTTCTCCTGCTCCCAGCACCATACTCCAGTCACTTCATCTAGAGTTCTTCGTAGCACACATACGCTTACCTCTATTTATGAATTACATGTTATTGACCTGGCTCTCTTAAGGATTTCACCACTATTTTATTTGTACAATAATTGTGGATTGGGACTGATATATTTGGACTATGACACAGCATCTTTACATTTGAGCAATACAAAACCTTTGTTTGTTGAACTTGGCATCTTGTCTGGCAGATGAAATTGTTTGAGCAGTCCAGACTCTTTTGCTATATATGTGGAAGCTTCACTTTACCCATTCAAAGAACAAGTATTAGTGACTTTGTGAAGAAAGCCTGTTTTGCCTACTTACACCTACAGATTGGTGATCAAGACAAGTATTCTGCTCCACACATTGTATAGAGGCACTGTGTGGGAAACTTGTGACTTTCGACAAAAGGTAAGTGAAATAAACTAGCATTTGGTATTCCAATGATATGGCGAGAGTCGAAAAATCATGTAGAGGATTGCTTTTTTTTTTGCCTAGTCAAAACATGGGTTTTACAATAAAAAAACAGAAAATAAAATTATATACCCAATTCTTGAATCAGCAATTCACCCAGTTACTCATTCCGATGAATTACCTGTGCCTGTTTTTAACATACCTCCATTATTTAAGGTAGAGGAGGCTATGACAAGTTGTTGAGCATGATGTTGATTTAGAGGAAGTTTACCCACATTTGTGAGGATGGAGAGTGTAAAACCATTTACTGAAAAACCCTCAGTACACCAGAGCTGGATCAAACCCTGATTTCCCCATCTTTCGCTGCCTATTCTATTGCAAGAGTAGCACATTAAACATACATTTTATTTATTATGTACATTTTTTCTTTAAAACTGGGGTGGTAAGTATTTGAGGAAAAATAGGATTTAGGAATTAATATAAAATGTAAAATGAAAAGAGTTGAGAATTGATGGGTGATTGTAGGACCTTTGATAAACTATAAGGTCGACCGGAGCCCTGAAAAGGTTGGTTTGGAGTAATAAACTTATCAGAATTACTGAAATATTTAAAATCTCTATACCATTTTTAACCTTCTTTATTATATTATAATAGGAAATTTTGAGCACCCTGTTTCATTTAAATCAAACTAATTCTGAACTCGCACACCATCTTGTATTTTTAAAATCTTAGATTATTCTTAGAAGTGTTAAGATTAAGTGAAACTGGTACTCATGATGAACTATTGTGACAACTGATTATCATTTGACTAGTGTTTTTTAATGTTTTATGGACAATGCTTTTTATGTGCGATTTGTGGAAGGTCGTTATTGAGCAGAGGTCAGGGCTTATTGCTTGATCTTGTCACTTTTGGACACTACTCTAGTTTCAGAACTAATACATGGTGTCATACATAATTAAAGGACAGAGAAGATGACATTTTTCCAATAATTATCTAATTATGGCCAAATGTAGTGTCAATGGACCCTAGCACTGTTTCCATTTGAAAATCATTCTGCCCAAACATGGCATGAATGGAAGCAAGAATTAAACATATTTTTGAGAGTTAATGAATTAAAGATTGAATGTAATAAAACCAAAGATGTCTCTGTTTCTAAATGTTATTGGGAAAGAAGGCTATTATCTGTTTAATTAATTTGGATTAAATAAGGATAGTGCTGCTTATAACGTTATAAATAAATTTGATAAACACTACTCACCACCAGTCATTATAGTCATGGAATCAAGGCTGTGGTTAGGTATGCCAAGCCTTCAACTCCTGTATTTTCCTACTATCCAACTTAGACTCCTTCATCAATTTCTAATGTTTATTAATTTATAATAACAAATTTAGTGTAGTAAAATGCTCCAATACAATTGACATGCGAAACCTCTTCAATTTTGTGAATATATATATATAT
Source organism: Timema californicum (assembly GCA_902141385.1). Lineage (NCBI taxonomy): Eukaryota > Metazoa > Arthropoda > Insecta > Phasmatodea > Timematidae > Timema > Timema californicum. The sequence continues at coordinate 89,433 of CABFOW010000136.1, forward strand.
TTAAATAAATTTGTCAATTCAAATATTGTTCCTAAGGAATAAAAAAGTATAAAATTAAATTGATATATTTACCATATCATTGTTATAATAGTATACATTTTTATTTTAAATCCGGTATCAGAGTCGATACACTTTTACCGACTCCTCCCAAAATTGACTGACTCCACAACCCTGCATAAAAATATCAATAATTCCTCAAAATGAAACAAGAGGAAATGCCAATCCTTCAAGGAATTCTTGACAGCATTATGTATAGGCATACAACTGTGTGAATACAAAGAACTGACAGATTTGATTATCAGATACTAAATTGAACATGGTTATCACCTTATGCCAAGCTTTTTTATCAAGTAAGCATAATTTATCAGGCCGTGCCAGCAATAATTAAAGCTACTAAGTTCGATTCCAACGGCAATCAGCATTATCCTCACACTGCCCTGACAGATTCATTCAGAAGATTTGACTTCAATTGCTATGGCTATTAGTATATAATAGGTTTGTGCCCAGCCTTCAGAAAAAAAGATGTCAACATTTGAATTACTTTGCAAAATGCTTCCTTCTGATGAAAATCAGCCACATGCATCAATAAAGCGGTGATCAGGAAAGTCGGCTTGAGTCTTCAAATGTAATTCTAAAATCTTTTGGAAATCAATTATCTAGAAACCCTGCCTGCTAAGGGAAATGCTCAACTTGAGTAAACTCTATTGAAGAATCACTGATAAATCATAAAATTAGTTGCCGATATATTTTTGATTGTTTCAAATAATTTTAAGAATTTGCATTAAGAAATCTAGTTTGTTTATCAGTGAGGTGACCTTGTACCTTTGTTCTAAATAAAACAGTGTCCACGAGGAACAAAAAAAAACACAACCTTCTAATGTGAAGAAAAGAAAGTTTTGGGGCCGAAAGAGGAAACTTGACTCCAAAAAAATAAACAACATAGCTATTCCTCGTTAAGTATTAGAATTTTAATTCAATTTATATTTAGTATTAAACAGGTATTTAGATTAGCTAACAATAAGAAATATTGTTCATTTATTTCATTCAAAGCAGAAACTATTAGTTTTGTAAGAAAATGTTCTCAAAAATCACTACAATAACTATAATAAAGAGATTTTTAATTGTCAGATACATTTATTCTAAATATATATATATATATATCTTTCTTTTTCCTACTCCGTTATTATAATTAAAATGTGTATAACCTGGATGAATAATAAGTAGTGACAGATTGAGGAGGGAGGAGGGTCAAGGGCGGCATGAACGTAGTGGCCCTGGGCCCCACACTTGAAGGTAATACCACATATCACGTACATTTTATTTAAAATGGGATTCAAATCCAGATTTCCTTGTCATTGACAGTCCAATTGATGCCTTTGACCATCTGACCACTAAAGTGTGTAAATAAAATGTAAAAAATAGTTAATACAATGTGGTATCCAAACCGAGCTGTTAACAAATCTATTTCACACATTGTTTATTTTATGTTGGCTTATTTAAATTGAATGGTCGTCCCTACCAGTGACTTCTAGGCCCTTTTCTGAAACCTTTTGCCCAACAAATTCTCCATAAACACTTTTATTTCCCTGGATTAAATTGAATGCCGTTTTGTGGATCCTCGTCAAAGAATTCTTGCAGGATTTTGTCATGTTAATGGTGGTCTTTTCATAAAAATGATGGCACCATTAAAGTATATGCCCCCCACCTTTTAGTGCTGTGAAAATTTTCTGCAACTTTTTGTGAAGATCTTTGGTACTGTAGACAGGCCAAAAGGCATACATTTGAACCTATAATTGTTGAAAGGTAGTGAGTGAGAAGGTTCAAAGCTTGTTGCTTGTATTACACCCTCCGCCGATCCTATAGATAAGGCCCCTAAAACTATAGGATAGGAAGGATGCAACAATACATGGAAAATAACAACTGGAAATAGAGCAAAGTTTAAATCAAATATTCTTTAATTGTCAAAATGTATTAAACAAACACGGGAAAGACGGCCTTAATTCAAAACATCCTATAGCTACTATTCTGAAAGAAAACATTGACTTATTTGCGCAGGAATTCACAAAGTACGCTGGACTTAAGGTCCTTCAAACATAAAGTTATGGCTGGTTACTCATAACCCAAAGCAAGACTTAAGGTCTTTCAAAGAGTAAATTAAGAACAAGTTTTACATATGTTCCCATGACATATCGAATGAACTTAACTTGCATTTACGTTAATTCAAAGTACTACAAATTTACATTAGAGTTGGATCAACGTGATCCCAACACAAGGTTAGCTAAGTTAACATAAAAGTTTCTAAGTCGAACGCAATTTCCTCTTTGCGTTGACTATACATTTAACTAATTAATGTAGGCCCCTCTTTCATGACCTAAATAAAGCTTGTAAAACAAACATAATATAAACAAGGTGAAAAGTTCGTTTCTAAGATTCTACATTTAAAAATTATTTCCTAACTGTAACGTTCAATAGCGATAAAACAACTATCAAACTTTCTTTCTTAACATGCTACATCTCTACGGTGATTCCTACACCTATCAAACGTGCAGTAAATATAATTCGTCTCTACCAGACGTTCAAATAAATGTGATCCCTACACCTGTCCAACGTGTAGTTATAATGATACATATTTACAATTTACAATCCTCTTTATAATGAGTCTAAAACACGGAAACAAGGGGGAGGGGTTTTCACATCCAACTCAGTTACACTCAAACAGTCCATTACGTCATTCTGAAGCAACTTCGTAGGTTTTCCAAGCCGCTGATTGGACGCGTCATTGTCGCAATGCAGTATTCCATTTCTTGACCAATGTAGAAGCTTGAAAGTTCGGCGAGGGTTTTCCATATCCCTCCGCCAGACGGCAGACCAGGGTTAGTTGATTTGGCGAAGAGGCATCAAGTAAACATTGGCTAGTTTTATTGCAATTTTCGGACCGAGTAGATCGTTGAACACGTACTCCCAGTTGTAGTCGCCCAACTCTAGTTCATCGGCGCTTTTGACTCGCCAGCGACGTAGTCAGGGTAGCTGGACGAAGGTACGTGTGGAACAGTTATTTTACTAGACTGTTTATAATGGACTTTTTTGAATGCTGATTTTGTGTAATTGTTGGGGCTACATTAGGCTATAATAGTGAAGAATACTATTATAGGTTTCTTCGAGGTTATTCTGGGGGTGGGTAGTATGTATTTAGGCAAGTCAATTTGTGATGTTAGGTTAAGTGGGGAGCAATTGTACAATACGAAGCATTGTATTGTTACACTTGGCTCATCCAGCATGTTGTGCCAAAACCTATTTCTCATGAGAGCAACAGAAAAGACTTTTTGTATATTGTGTCCAGCCAAAATTTTGTCATGGATGGAATGAGAGTGTTTTCTTTGAAGGGCTTTGTTGAGTTCCTTTGGGTCCAAACATAGGTGAATATCTTCATTTGCTTTCTCTACTAGGACCACTAAATTGACAAAACCTTGAAGGCTCAAAGCGCTTGTAAGCTACTACAGCTGTTTCCATTTCTATAAGCTTGGACCTCAGATTGTCATGTAACGTTAGAGGAATCCTTCTTGGAGGGTAAATCACTGGTTGTGATTAGGTATCAATTTAATGAGATATTTTCCTAGAATGCAACCGAAAGCTTTAAAGAGGTATTGTACTGGTTAATTATATGCTTTTATTCCTGCCTATCAATAAACTTGAATGGCACTAATATTTGCATGAGACCTGGATTTTTAGATATAATTATTCCTAAAATTGGGACAGCTACAAAAGAAAAGCTATTTAGGGACTAAATATTTAAAATAGTTTGGTTAGTAAATAATATTAGGCCCCTACTTAACATCTATTGCATTTTTAGAGCAAAAACATGAACATTAGAACTATTCTCACTGAAAAATATTTATTTGAAAAGCAATTTGTGATACAGTCTTAAGTTATAACAAACCGCCGTAGTACTGCGAAGGAGGGAAGCTATCGATTGTTGAGCCGTGGAGGAAATGGCTTCAACAGGCAAAACCAGCAACCAGGTGGTAGACTCAAATTGAAAATCAATGATATTCTGTTTTAAACATACTAAACTAGATGTGCTGTTTAAGAAAACTATTCAGGTGAAAAGGTATTAAACTATGGAGGGGGTGAAATAATAATAGTTTACATATCTCTATAATTAGATGTATAATTAATAAATATGGGTTTTTAAAATATGACCCTTGTTATAATTATTCTATAAAAATATGTTTTAAACTAAAAAAAAAAATTCTAAACTATTCAAGAACCAAAGCTAATCTTTCTTAAAATAAAGATGTCGAATTTTTGAAAAAAGTATTTTGGTCATAATCATGGAAGCTAAATCATAATAATTAATTTAAAAAGTTGATATTCAATAAACTACTGGTGACCGAAGAATCAGAGGCCCTCTTGACAGAAGAATTACCTGTGAACTCTCCACCCTATGATGCTTCCAAAGAAAGAGAATAAGTGAAAATGTGTTAAGATTTCTGAAGTAAAACTAGTGCTCACGGTGGACTCATGTGTCATCAGCTCATTACCATCTGACTAGTGTTTTCCATTATGTAAGAACAGTGTTATATGCGGTCAGTGGAAGTTTGCTGCTACTGTGCGGAACCCAATACTCATTGCTTTGATTGAAATTTGTGAATAATACTATAGTTCCAGAAATCTTGCATAAAAGTGGCATGTTCCAATGAATCCATACCAAATTTCAGCATTTTCCAAGATAAAAGAGAGTGGGAGAAAGATTCCTGGAAGGATAGAAAGGCATTATGAATTTTATAAAATTATGTAGATTGTTGATGTGTTTGCTTTTGCTTAAAATTAATATACTCATAAGAATTAAATCAAAATAAAAAAGTTGTGATTTTGGTTAGAAGCTCATATTATTATGATATATGAACAAATTTATATTGGATTTTATTAAAATATTGCATTCATCAAATAATATTTTTTCCTCTTGAGATAAATTTTGATAATTTGCATCAATAACTTGCAAAATATATTCTCAAAATGCTCTTTTATTCCTATTTAATGGTTTAGCGGCTAATGTCCCACAAAACTGGACAGGTATTCATTTCACAAATCAGTCTATGTATAAATTTCCCGGCTTCTAGTCTCAAAGGGCAGAAACAAGGAGCTAGGGGATAAAGATTCAGACAGACCTTGCACCAAAAGAGCAAAGCTACAACTGAAAATAGGTAAATACTGGCAAAATGAAAGATTTCCTTATCTTTCTTTGAGTGTTGCCGCCACAGTCAACCATTGAGAAATGGTCAAAGCAAATCATTCAAATCAAACCAATCATATGTTAAGACTAACACATTAACTGCATCAATGTATTTTGACAAAAGATTGGTACACTTGACACACGTTTTGAAAACGGGAATGTGTAATGTTACTAAGGTCCAATAACTGTTTGTCCAGTTTGTAGCAATCTTCCATTCGAAGGGGGCGTGGATCAAGACTGGGGCCACGTGATGCTCAAATCCTACTATTATGTGCTTGGTACCAACAAACTTACGGCGCTCAACGTCACCTTCTCCCTTATCAAGTGGAACTGTAAGTAATATTTACTCTCACTAGTTTAATGGCTATGTACACATACAAGACAACCACTGTTTAAGTGTATATGGCCTCAGGGTTATTCCCCATGCAATCACCTAAAGATAATTGCATGGCTTTCTTTTTGCACTCATATTTCTACACATTCCAGTATCATTATTAAAAACAACCTGCTTTTGCTCTGAATGAGCTAAGACAGGCCTGTCTAACTGGTGACCCTTGGCAGCATATTTCTTGGCCCACAATGCATTAAAAGTTTTTTTATATATATATATATATATATATATAAAAAATGTAGTTTTTATATATATATATATATATATATAAAAAATGTATGTCATCCAGGAATTCTTTAAACATTATCATTCTTAAATTGTGTACAATTTATCATATGTATTATTTGTTGTACTGTACTATGTATCAATTATGATACTTCTAATGCAATATATTGTTTATTAGTCCATAGGCTCATCTGTTTAATTAATCCGAAAATTGAAAATACTGAACACTGAAATTAAGTATATGTGCAAATTCTCTTTACAGTTATTTTTAGTGTATGTTGTTTCTGCTTGGTATTAAATTAAAATTAATCTTGATTGAATGTTCGCCTTAAATATCCATATATTTTCACTTAGATTTTAGGTCATATCAATTATCAAAATAACTACAAAATATGAATTAAACTAGATTGGAAAATTCAAAGCAATTAATCTCAAACTAAACAAAATAACTCAGTAAAAAACAACAGATTTTCTCTTTAAGAAAATCTACTTAAAAATTGTTGATACTGTATAGGCCTAATTTCCATGTGTGCAGCCCGCACACTGGCTAGGAATATAAAATAAGGCCCTTAGTTAACTTCAAGCTGGACAGCCCTGATCTAATAGCCTTTTTCAAACTTATTTGGTCCACGGCTCCCTTAACCTGAACATAAATTCTTTGTATAAAAAAATTTAGTAGCTTTTGAATGGACATATTTTATATCCAAACATTGGTTCAAAAATATATAAATTAATTTTAAAGACACTAAGTGTGTAGGAGCAAATAATCTTAAGTTTGGAACTTAATCATTGACATTAAGTTTATTTTGTAAATGAAACATTTATACATTTTGATCAAATTACAATTTTATGGCATCTTATTCTTTTAACAAAGTCATTGGGAAGGATGATCTTGCTTCTTCATCAGGTCTTCAAATCTGTATTTGATTTTGATAACTGCTACTGCTGAAAACCCTGCCTCACATATGTAGGATGTCGCTAAATGAATCAAAACTCTTGGAGCCTTGTTATTTCTGGATTCTTCTGTTTCACCAAGCTCCAAAACTCGGATGGTATTCAGGAAACAAACTTATATTTCAACAAGATGTCTGTTGAAATAAAAATAAGGTGCTCTTGTTCTCCAGTGGGAGTTCTGTACTGAAGGGATCTTTGATCTAGTTATGCTGGTTAACCCCTTTGAAAATTAATTGCCAAAGTAAACATTGAGCTTTGTTAAATTACCTCCACAAATACAAACTCCATGTTCCAAGTTTGGGTCTTGCAAGCCTGAACAGCAGTTAATGTCCCAAGTTGGGTCATTTCAGTTCTGAATAGCAGTTAACGTTTCATTTTAGGGACTTATAATTCTTAATTGCAGTTAACATCCCTTGTATTTATGCAGGCTGGAGATAAAATTTGCAAAGCGTGGTCACGAAAAGAATATAATCACATTTTCCCTGTTTGTGCTAATTTATATGCTATTAGTTCATATGTATCTTAAGTTGAACCTGATTTTAATTATTAATTTCTGAGTTTGACAAGAACTCGGTTTAAATATTAGTAAGAGAGAGAAACAGCCTATTGTGGAAACATTTTGTAATTCCAAGTAAAATAACAAATTAAAACTTTTAATGATTATTTGTGGACAGTAAATAGTTAAGAATCAAGGCTCTAGCATGGCTTGTTTCTTTCAAAACTACCTTATTAAATTACTTCACTTTATGTAACCTTGTTATCAGTACTAAGGAAGTCCTATGCAGAACTCTATACTTGGGAAGATTTGGAAATATTGATGGTTAAATTGTTAAGAATCTTCAGCAGGATTACTTGTAAAGCCATATTCCAATTTTGTTTCAAACTTCTCTCAACTAACATTCCTTCAAATGACATCAATCTAACAAAATATATAAGTTTTGTCATATTTTTCAAATTGCATTTACATATTTTCAATTTCTCACTCAACTTCATTACAACCAACTAAGGTATTTTAAAATGTTTGACTCTAATTCACTAATTTTTTTTACAGTAACAAAACTTAAATATGGTATAAAGAGAGTAATGCATGTATTTTTGAACACATATATGTTCCAGCCTTGCGTATGAGGTTCAAGGAGGTAGGAGGGGACAAGAAGAATTTTTGCCGTGACTTCCACCTATCATTGGAGGTTCCAGACTCTACTGTCCTATTTTTTGATTGCCTCTGGTCCAAGGCCGAGTATGAAAAGAAGAGCTTCGGATTTGAGTATGAGCAGCGCAGCTCCCTTGGCTCCTATGCCCACAGGAGTTATGTGTTCGTAGTTCCCTCTGGAGATCACATCAGTAAGCTTCATAACATTGCTTGAAACATATTGCTCACCTGCAAGAAAAGTGACACAACTCAAAAGTATTAAATTTTACAGGAGAGGCAAAAGAAAATTGACATTTTTTTACTGCAACATAAAACTATAGCACTTGGCTCTGAATGCAGCTGTAAAAGCGAACATAAAAGTGTAAAACCCTTAAGAATCAAGACGTAGAAGATATATGGAGGATTCAGCAAATTTAAGCCCCCCACCCCCCATTAATGTAACCCCATTTTGAGTTGTGCATTTTTCTTGTGGCACAGTTTATCAAATTCCTCACAAAATAGTACTTGCAAAAATGTGGATATAGCTCACTCACAATGTTTTAACTTTAACCCTTGATAAACCATTAACTAAAGTATTGGTGTACATCAAAATAAGAACCCACCCACCGCAGATTCACAGCAGGGTTTCTAGTAGGGGTCTGCGAGCTTGGGTTTTTTCATTCGAGTCGAACTTGAGTCGAGTATTTCTGAAAGCTCCCGAGTTTGAGTATATAAATAATTTTAAAATGTTAAAGTATATTAAAACACATGTTCTTAAAATATGAATGACATTCAATTTTATAAAGAGTAAATACTTCTGAAAAAAAA
>CABFOW010000136.1:108252-128622 GCA_902141385.1 Timema californicum
TCATGAGACGTCGACATTCATCAACATTTCAGGTTAGATTTTTTTTAAGGTCGCAATACTTTACCTTTTGTGTTTGAAAAGTTTAAAAATATAAAATATATCTACATATTTGTAATGATAAGTAATTTCATTTCTCAAATAGTTTAGGAGATATGATAAAAACTTATAATTTACTCATCAGACTGGATCCCTTAAAGTCATTTTGCCGGAATATTGAGAGTAGCCAATTTGTTTGGAATATTTATAAATGATATTTGATCAACATTTTTAAAGCCGATTTTGAGAAAATTGACTTTTTCTCTTTTTGCCCTTCAGTAAACTATCCTTAATTTTAGGGTTAGATATCCAATTCCAAATACACTTTGGGGACCCTATAAAAACCCTAGATACCAAGTTTTAGCCTGATTGGTAAAATAGTTTAGGTTCTAGTTTGAGGTACCGACAAACAGACGGACAGACCGAAATTCATAAACCACTTTTTCGATTCGGGGGGTCATGAAACTTTGAGATTCATAAAAATCTCGAGTTCGATTTTTTTGATGATCACAATACTTTCTCTACCTGTAAGATATCGAGAAAGTAAAAATTAACTGTAATATTTGTTTTTCTTTGCAAGTGATTTATTATAAAGGGATCTCATTTTCAATGTAAATATTGTTTTTCCTCTTCAAGTTGTTATTAAACAGTGATTTGATATTATTTATAATTATGGCTTTTCCTTTGTAAGTGATTTCTACAAAGTGATTTTATCTTAACTGTATATTGTTTTTCCTCTGAAAGTGGTTGTAAATTTGGAGTGCAGGTTATATTCAGGGGCGACCTATTTTCGGGTTAATACGGTAATATGTTTTCTGTTTTTTAACTTTGATTCATATTGTGTTTTAAACTTTGAAACATTTGCTAGAAAATGAATCCAATATATTTACAGTAGAGAGCATTATAACAAAATTCATCAGGTGTAGTATTTACTAAACAAGCAACCACACTGTTAAATATGGTATAATGTTTTTTAATGTTATATTTTATTTAGACAACTTTTAGCTAGTTATTACTTTTATTGTGACCTATTTTTTTTAAGGACCCACACAATTGGTGCATTGGTGAGTTTGAGCGCGTCGATTTTGTAATGGTGGTGTCCTCACCTTCAACAAACCAGTTTGTGGGCATTTACAAGGGAGTGGACCAAATCAGTCTAAAACTGCTCAAGGAGAAATTTGGAAACTCTAAATCTGGACTGAGATACTTCTCAGTACAACTGCCCTACTGCTCCGAGCAAGACATCCCCTATGAAGCCAGGTATGTTAGTGTTAATAGGCTACATACTTGCTCTAGGCAGATATGCTAGTGGTAATGGGATACCCTCCTGGAGGCCAGATATTTTAGAAATAATGAAATAGGTACTATCTTATAAGCCAGGTATGTTAACAGTGATGGAATACCCTCTCAAGGTCAGGTATTCTATTGGTAATGGGCTACTGTCTCTAGACAAGTATGTAAGGCTCATAATGATATACACATACCTTGGTCATAGTCTGGCCATGATTTGCAGGACTTTTGCTTGGCCTAACTCAACTTTCTTGTCACTATGCTAATGATACACCATGAGTTTCCAGCAGGCAATCGCTTGCTTGCAAGCTACTGCTAGAAAAAAAGGCATGGTGTAAACTTGAGAAAAGTTGCAACACTGTACAAACTAAGCGCAAGTAGCAATGATTTTGCAGATAAAAGAGAGGAGTGAACACACCAAAAAACAAAAAAATAAGAGAAATGAATGCGACAAAGTACAAAGTTGCCCACAAATTTTCTAACAAAAATTATGGACGTCTTAAAATAATGGTTCCTGTGACTAGGTATCATATATTAGATGCGACTATAACCTTACTTAACACTTTGCCTGCTAATTCTTTATATACTATTATGATCAGTCATAAAAACATGCACATTTTCTAAATCTTACTAATAAGGGTATTTTATTGGTATAAAATCAGTACTTGAGTGAAATTTTTCTCTGTAATTTCTTCTTTAACATGTATTAATCAAATTACTTATATTCTTATAAAAAATACCAGATTTAACACTTAAATTTTTTAAGTTTTTCACTAAAACTTTTTTTGTTTACAAACACTGAATATTTTATTAAAACACTTTAAAATATATTAGTAAAAGTAAACTTCCACTAAAACGTTTTAAAACTATGTTTACATGACTAAAAAATTTAATTCCTAGGCCGTAATGTCCTTTTATATGGTAGATTCTAAAACAAGGTGAAACTCACAGGCCAACATCACAGTCTGTACATTGCTACTTGGTAAGTTTTCTTGCAGCTTTTCTATGTAATATTTTGCTGTTTTCTGAGCAGACAATGCATCTCCTCTGACCCTTTGCTTCCCCTGATCTCTTGGCACAGGATCTGGAAAGTGGCGCTGGACTAACTGGCCTTTTAGTGTTCCTGCAGTGTCACCTCCCCCATGCATACCTAAACCATTACTGATCTTCTCTGATACCATTGATTGAAATTGGCCGACCTTTGATTGCTTTATACAGCACACAAGAGTTTACAATGCACACCAGAACCAACTGTATAAACTAGAGATGGGCCGCTCGAATCTTTGAATCCACCGAATCTTTGAATCCACCAAATCTTGACAAGTATTGGATATTCAAGGATTTGGTGTTTTACTGGATTCGATGGTCGAATTTTTCACCTCATTAACAAAGCATAATATTTTGAATTCAAAAATTGTTTAGGCCAACTTGAAAAGCACAACTTAATTCGTAATCATTATTTTGTCGGACGAAAGAGATAAGCATGAATAAAATCATAATTTTTTTTTAAAACAGTAATTGTTAGATGTAGAAAATCTAATGTGCCTAATACCCTAACCCTCCCAACTCTATGGGAAACTTGGACTAGACCTTTACAGCACATGCTCACTTATGAAACTTTCACCTCATGAACAATCTCATAAATATTTTTAAGAACACATTAAAATTGTTCAAAAACTGAAAATCAAAACTAGAATTACAAATAAACTTGAAATAAATAAAACAAATTATGGCTTTTTTTTAAAACAAAAATAAGAACATATTACACACAATACAAAGTCAGCTGCCATGATATATATGTTTACTCGCCAGAGTGATTATTAATTAAGCATGACTGTTAATTATTACTACCCAACTGGTTTTAATTATATACAACTATGCAAAGAACCCCAATTTATTTCATACTATCCTTAAGTTAGATACTTTGTTGAGTTTCATGAAAAATAAATACTGTCAACGGTTATACACCGATAAAACTGTTTATTTATGCCTACCGGCCTATATATTGTATATCAATTGTTTGTTTGAAATTGATCACTTAGTAAACACTATCAATTTTTAAGAATCAAATAATAACTTGATAATTCATAATTTGTTTTTAAACTGATTTTAACCAAGTTTTTTTTAAATACTTTATTGAAGTAAACATATTCAAACATAGTTTTGCCTAATACAATGGGAATGAACATATTGCAAGAGTCGAAAATATGTTCATGTTTAAAATAGAATGTATTATCAGAAATGGATATATTGCAAGAATCAATTATATTTGTTGTTTTCTATGCGAAGATGGATAATAGATCATTTATTTAAAAAAAAACATACTTAGGCATTATTGAATTCACTATATCCAATGTATGTTTAATTGTTAAGCATGTTGTTTTAGTCTTTTTTTTTAAATTTGTGTTTTTATTTTTACTTTATTATTAAAATAAATTATAATACCTCAAGATGATTAAAGTTGATCAAAAGGTAACTAGGCCTAATCCGTTTGTTTATTTCACATTTTTTTTAGAAAATTAAACTTATTCTATCAACACACTTAAAAGTAACTAAAAGACATTCAAATGTTGATTTATTTGATTTTTAAATAATAATATGAGTCTAGATTGTTTAATTTGGCTGGATTTTAACCAGTATTTTGTAAGGGGTGGTTGGGGTTGATTAAAATTTAAAGCATGATTGAAATAAATCTTAATTCACAGTTTAGGCCTACATTGTGTATATTCGTGGATTCAACCCATATCTTTTATAAACAGCTTGTGGTTTTCACAATTGTACCTACCATTGCAGTCTCTGCTGATTCTAGAGCCTGAACCAAAGGAACACTAGTAAAAAACTGATCAAGGCAGACAGTGTGCCCTAATCCCGCAAATTTATTCATGAGACGCAAAACTAAATCACAAGTACTGTTGTCCTTTGAGAGGTCTTTACCAGTATATACCTCAACATTACTAATGTATCCACATTTAGAATCTGTCAACATAAATAATTTTATACCATAGTTACTTGATTTTTGAGGCTTATACACTTTGAATATCAATTTTACCCTAAATGGACAGACTCCTTCATCTATACTAACTGCTTCACTAGGCTAATACGACTCTCTGAATTTATTTAAAATTTTATCCAAGAAAGGTTGGGCCTTATGTAGTGCATTGTAGCCATCTTCACCTTTATTTTTTGCGATAGAATTGTAATTGTGGTGAAATATGGACAATATTGAAATTAACCTCTCTCTCTCGAAAGAACATTTGGACAAAATGAACAACGAAACTGTGGATTCTTTGACCAATGAAGTTGAGTTTCTGGCCGTGAACTTATGGTCATGTGTGGTATAATGGCCAGACATTTCCGTACTTCTAATAATGTGATCTTTGCCCATGTACAATATCTAGATCTTGCGGTTAGCTTATTCCGTGCCCTAAAACCGGCTATTCCATTCCTTGCATATAGCTTAGTATGCTCCTTCATGTGTTTTATAATATCATCATCAATGAAATATAAGAACATATCTGGTTCTGTGCTAGTTTGATCTAGATTGCAAGCTTGTATAAGCCCACTCAAAGATGTAAAAACTAGAACAGTGGGCTGCTGATCAATTTAAGTCCATGTATCTGATGCTGGTTCGATCACTCCTCGGTGTTTTTTTCCACTGCTGCTGCCTTGACCAAAATCAGCATTAGGTAGGCCTACTTCTTGTCCAGTATCACTACTGCTATTTTCTTCAGCGCCATCACCATGTACTGAAATATAAAAATAATGTAAAAGCATTACTGGTGTACTTAAAAAATATTGGGATAATGTAAGCAAACATATTAGGTCAAATTGGGATAGAAATTATTGAAATAAAAAGTTCTACACAACTGGCAATTACTCTTTTTCAAAATGTAAATTTTAATGAAGCAAGGAAGTGTTACCAGTAAATGCAACAAGTGACTTTAACGTTTAGAAAAATAACCATACTTATAATCCTAGTTTGTTTACAAAATTTCTACCTTATATGACATTCATAAACATGGATAATATGAATGAAACAATCAACAATAACAATAATAATTTACTATTTAAGTTGTGACAAAATAAAACCAAATAAAACTTACTGTTGAACAAACCTAATTCATTTTCCGATGAAAAATCGGGATCCAATTCCGAATCATCAAAACAGCTTTTGTCTAAATAATCTAGTATATATTAGAAGGTAAACGATCCATAATACTACTAATAATACTAATAAAATAAACATTCAAAACTTTTGCTATAACATCTTTATTGCTCATTGTACAACATTTTAAGCACTGTCCCCCTCAAAGTAGTCCCCTCTACTGGCAATACACCGTTCCCAACGTTGCTTCCATTTTCTGAAAGCCTCCTGGAACGCTCTTTGTGGGATGGCACGCAGGTCTCTTGTCACATTGTCCCGAATCTCCTCTATGGTTTGGAAACGATGTCCCTTCAACGTGGTTTTAAGTTTGGGAAACAGGAAAAAGTCGGTTGGGGCTAGGTCGGGAGAATATGGTGGATGAGGCACTATAGGAATGTGATGTTTTGCTAGATAGCTGCATACAAGGAGCGATGCATGAGCCAGCGCATTGTCATGATGCAACATCCAAGTCTGGTTTTCCCACAATTCAGGCCTCTTCCTGTGCACAACATCCCTCAAACGCGCTAGAATTCCCTGGTAGACTTCCTTGTTTACCATCTGACGACGTGGTACAAATTCTTGATGGACAATGGCATTGAAGTCAAAAAACACACCCAACATCACCTTGATCTTTGACTGACTCATGCATGCTTTTTTTTGGACGAGGAGACACTTGGCCCACCCACTGCGACAACTGCACCTTCGTTTCAATATCATAGCCATGAACCCACGTCTCATCACCTGTTATGATGTACTTAAGGAAGTTTTCATTGTCATTGGCAGTGGCAAGCAGTTCCTGGGTGATTTCAACACGGGTCTGTTTTTGATCATCACTCAACAAACGCAGCACGAGTTTTGCACTGACACGACGTATATCAAGTTTGTCACTCAAAATTTGATGGCATAATCCTACGTTGATGCCCACTTCATCAGCAACTTCTCGAACAGTTAAACGACGATTTCCACGAATCACAACATGAACTTTCTCGACATGGTCGTCATCTGTTGATTTGGAAGATCGTCCAGGTTTGGGATCATCAGTGACCAACATTCTGCCATGTTCAAAATGCTTAAACCACTCATAGCACTGCGTTTGACACATACAGTCCTCCTCGTATGCTTGGCTAAGCGATTGAAATGTCTCTGTAAAAGTTTTGCCAAGTTTGTAGCAAAATTTCACACACACACACACACACACACACACACACACACACACACACACACACAAACACACAAACACACACACACACGTTGTTCTTCAAGCTCTTTCATTGTCACTTTGGCACTAATCCGATGAACAGCTTGTGCACGTGCTCACTTCAGCGGATGTAACTCGCCAACTAAGGGTCAGAGCGAAACGCGGAAAATGGCAGTTTTTTGTCTAAACCTGCCGCTACGTGCACTCAGTAGCCACAGCGTGCTCCCTCTGCCGGTTGACGGGCAATTTCAAAAGTTTTGTTTCTTTTTGAACACTCCTCGTATCATTATGGCTCTTAGCGATGATTGAATACACTCTTTAGGGTCAGGGATACCCTCTTGGGACGTTAGTATGTTTAGTATACTTGAGTATGTTAGCAGTAATAAGATATCCTCCATTTGTCTTGTACCTCGCAGATCCAGGTGTGTCAAGAGGTTTCATCTCATGCAAGACCTGGACAACATGCTCAGGTACATCCACAATAGAGGGGGAGGGCCACTGTGCAGCTGCATGGGCCCCAATATTCCAGGAGGTAGGGCTGAACTTGAGGCCAATGGTAGGTCCCTGCTCCAAGCTCTTGATGCTGCCAAGGCCAAGATAGCAAAGCTGCCGAGATCAGACGATGGGGCTGATCTCAGCTCATACCTCATTCCTGACCCGGATTCCCCTAACATGAGTCAGCCTAAGAGCTCGGCCACCACGGAGGGGGGAACAGACTCCCAGGAGCCACTGATGTCGATGGAGGAGAGGCAGGAGCCCTGGAGGTACGATCCTCCTCTACGCATTGACACAAGTGAATTCTGGAATCATCCTGCGGCTAGAAGAGACTCATCTAAGAAGACTACTAGAGGCACTATTCCCATACATCACATTGCTAAGTAGATAGATGGCTAACAAGTGCTGTAGAAACATTGAATTCATTGTTAGGCATAAACCAGTTGTTGCACAATTGGTTGTAAAGAAAACAGAGGCCTAATTTAAATTTTAATATGGAGAGTTAAGACACATTGAAATACATGTGCTTAGGTTTTAAACTTGATGACAATTTGAATTGCAAATTTGACTACAATGGAATTCTAAAAGAAAAACATTTTTAAAGCAAATTGTTTCACATAAAAATTGTTTCAAATTCCATTTTAAATACAACCATTTAATGTTCTGTTCTTTCAAGTGAAGCTTTGTGATATTTATAGTCAAATTACTTGAGGATGATGTTTAAAATGAGATCTTCAACTACTTAATACATTTCATGTCATATATTTAGTACAGACTTGCAGGGTTTTAGATCAAACTCATCGCTCTTAAATAAAGTTTAATTACAACTAGATAATAGTTTAAGCTTAATCTGATATACTATATGTTTCAGTGTTAGTTCATTTAGAGTGACAATTAAGCTTTTTATTTTCAACTACAATTTTGAATTCACTTGAAAATCTTATAGAATCTTTAACATTTACGAATTCTCTTCATTATGTTTTGGGTCTGAACTAATATTTAACAAACTGGGCTAGGCCAAGAGCCTTAACCTATCGGCCAAGTGTTATGAGCAGGAAGCCTGTGTAGGTCAGTGACTATTAACTTAACATCAAATGAGATAAACTGTTGAAGCTAAAATTTCGTTGATTGAGGGACCCTCTTTTATTTGTTTTGTACATAGAGGGATGGGCATTAGGCATAGACGATTTATTTCTTAGCTATATTGTGAATGATTATTTTCAGTAATTAGCTGACTTTTCAAAGTTCTGATTTAGCAAACAAATTTACTAAATCTTTTTAAACAATCTTGACTGTATTTAGTGAACAACTTTTCTTTATTTTTAGGATATGCATGAAATATACTATATTATAGATGTTTTTATAAAATATATATATCTTAGAACAAAACTAGGGATTTGTGAGCTCAAGTGTTTTTATATAAGTATCAAATTTGAGCGAGTTTCAAAAGAAAGATTACAAGGCTGAGCCAAGCTTGAGTCAAGTTTATACAGTTTTAAAACTTTTATGATAAACAAAAAATGTTTTAAAATCCAATTAAACATGCTTTTAAAGTTTATATAAAAAGTTTGACTTTCATATTTTAATTTCAAATGAAATTCCATCGAATCTGAAACAAGGATAAATTCTTTTTTTCTATTTTGACTTGAAGCGTTCTAATACCAAGAAAGATTAATTGTAAAACACTATAATTTAATTGGTAGGGAAGGAAGAAACTAACCTGAAAGCTTATTGGTTTCTCTCAAGACTTAACCTAACTATTCTTTTAGGCTAACTTCCTTCACTATAGCTCATATAACGGTATTTTACCGTGTTTATACACTTTTTTTTATTATCTCTAATTAGGAATTTGGTTTTATAAATATTAATATTCAAATTGAAAATGAATCATCTAGATTTGGATTCAGATTAAAGATAGAAAGTGCACAGCTTTTACACAAGATTAAAGTTTCTAAATGTATTTGTATACTCCATTGGTAAAGACATGCAAAAGGTGAGGTTATTTTTATGTGAAAAGTTGTGTTATTTTTCTGAAAAAGTTGTATTTTAGGCTGAAAGTGATTATTTACATCAATACAAGTTGAATTATTATTCACTAAAATAAATTAGGGCTTAAGTCCAGAAAATGGTAGTACCACTTTTGGATACCCAACAATTTATACACCAAAATTAGGCTACTAGGATTATGATGAGATAAAGTGCTCCATATTAATCAAAGTGGTGTTATTACTGGACTTGTTCTAAAATGAGCACTGTATTTATTATTTATTCCTCCACCCCAAGTTAATTGTAAAATAAACTTTTCTTACACTTGAAAATGGAAACCTTGCCATTGTGGCCATATTATTTTTCTAAAAAAAATTTCAATCAACATTTGCACATGGTAATCAAACTGCCGCCTCACACGTCTTTTGCCAATTAATATGACAAGTCCTCCTTCTCCTTGGTGTTTGATACTTGCTGAAATATTAGATACTAAACCCTTGCGCCTCCCCCCCCCCCCCCCCCCCCNCATTATTATTTTCAACACACATATTGAAGAATCATTATAGACTCTACCATAAAATTATGAGTGACTATCAACATTTTTACGAGGAATAAATTAAATTTTCAAAATAAAATATATCCTATTTTACTCGCTGATAATGTAACTTTATATCAGTGAAAGAATTTTTAAAATCAGTCTAGTAGTTATTGAGTTTATCCATTACAAACAAAAAATCAAATCTTTCCTCTTTATAATATTAGTGTAGATTTTCCTCTTGTTTTTATTATTTAATCTCCTTCAGGCAGGAATACTTGCATTAACATGATACAGTAACATTACAAAACTTGATTAAAACTGTTAACATGTTTCGTTCATATTGTGTATTTAACTATTTATTAACATATCAAAAGAAAAATCAAATATAAATACATACAAAACATTTCATGGTTAGATATATCAAATTTTATATCTCAATATCCTTACTTTCGATTTTTACAAAGCGATATCGAAATAATCAATTGTCAAGCTATGTCAGACTAAACATGACTGCTTGTTGCAATCTCCATATATGTTAATATCCTTGCATGGACCAAGTGTGAAATCTGTTAAAGGCTGAAAACAAGGAATCGATCTCTCAAAATCGAAATTTAAGTATCATATTTGGAAGAAGGTATAGTAAATGTGGATAGAAACATATAAAAGGGACGAACACAAAATACCTGCTTCCAAATATAATACAATTATCTCATAAAGCAAAAGAGGTTTTCCTGAGAAATTTATGAATTGAAATGGGTAAATGTAGAAATCGTGATTTTTAATATTGCCCTAAAAAGCCTAAATATCCATTAAAATATTTATAAATAGTTCTGTGCTCCGTTTTATAACTTTAAAATCAGCAAAAACAAATACTATTAATGTAAATGGTAAGCTTGGCTTACTGTTATCTCTAGTGTTACCAAGTTGAAAATTATATTGTATGTAGTGGTATTTGCCATATTACAAAGAAATTGTGTTTATTTGAAAAATAACTTATTCATGTTATATGTGTGAAAACAGTATAATTAATGTTATCACAAATGGCAATTTTGCATGTCTCTATCCATTAGTAATTAATTGCTTTGCAATTGCGAGGTTCCAATTGATTAAAATTTAATTAGGTTCAATTTCTAGTGAGATGATCAAATTGTTTGATTAAATATTTAATATGTTGGTTTGATTAGCAATTAGTAGTTAATACTTAACTAATCAATACTATTGATAATAAAAATAAAATTGTATTGATTTTACTATTTGTGGGTTATTAAGAAAAGACAAAAAAAGTTTTTATTTTCTTTTTTGCAAAATTTAGCTAAATTTATAGTTAATTATAACTGTTATCAGCCCAGCCTTGCTAATAGGGCGGATTGCTTTGAGTGTATTTTAT
The DNA here is from genome assembly GCA_902141385.1 of Timema californicum. Lineage (NCBI taxonomy): Eukaryota > Metazoa > Arthropoda > Insecta > Phasmatodea > Timematidae > Timema > Timema californicum. Next base: position 119,327 of record CABFOW010000136.1, read on the forward strand.
TATAAAATTGAGCTTTTGACCCTTTGAAATTACTAAAAAATGTAAAAATTGTTATTAAAAATGTTTAAGTATATTTTTTACAATATTTTAAGACTTATGTCCTCTTTATAAAAGCAAAATTAGCCTCCTTTTTATTGGTCCAACTAATATAATGAAGCAACAAAACTACTTTATTTGCTCCTGTTGGCAAGTGTTGTAACATACAGGATGTCACTCGTATAGTCATTGATCTTAATTGAGTGCCTGTATAAGTATTGAGTTATTCCGTCGAGCGCAAAGTTTAGTCCTTTCAACAGCTTTGCGAGCTTAAATGTTTCCGTTCACTGAATATCTCCGTTCAAGTTGTCAAATGAGTCACACACTGTGAATATGTTCACAGTTAAATGACAACATTATCATTAAATACGCACATGCGCACATGTTATAAAGTTTTTAAATTATTGAGAAATTTTGTACATTATCAGCTTTAAGCCCCATTTATTTTTAAACAAATATTATATAACCTAATTTACTGAATTGAATGTTGTTTTATAAGTTTTTATTCAATTTTAATATGTAAATTATGTGTATTTGTAAAATAATTTAATGTGAAAGAGAGGCTTTAAAGGTATGATATAATGCCATTTTCATTTTTGAGATTATAATATTTGAAGCTAGATCCAGTCTTGTTGAAAACAATCAAAACTCTTGTTGACTGTAAAGTGCCATTTATGACTTGTTGATTGTTGTTTATTGTTATTGTTTAACTGTTAATCGATAATATACTTGGCTGTAATTACTGTTGCAAATTTAACAAAGTGCTTTGTTTTTTAATCGTTAAAGTGAGTTTGTTTGCTTTGCGTTAAGTATGGCTGCAAAGGGTTATAATTTAATAAATGTTTTTTCTTTGAATTTGAATGAGGGATTGGTTTGATCACTTTTTCTGTTGACAAAAATAGAATCTTAGCTTACTTAAGTAAATATCTAAATTAGCTTGCTCCATAGTTAGTCTATAAAGATTTGATATTTGACAATCTTACAATATTTATTGAATCCAAATATTATTTTTATCTATATAGTTGATTCAGAATCATATAGTTACAAAACACATTCCAATATCGTTCATCAAAAGTATGGTCTGAGGAAAACCACTTTGAAGCTGAAAATATGTGGTTTGTCACAAGAGGGTGTGAAATGTAATTAAACTAGGGTTATAACGAGGAATATAAGGTATAGCTTGATTAGTGGTAAGTTTGTAAGTGGCAGTGCGCGCCTTCATGCGTCTATACCTTGATGTGATGAGAAATAAGTCGCAGAGCTCCCAAATCAATACTCTGCAGAGCACAAGCTCATGAAGGCCTGTAGACATCTCACATAGACAAACCACTTCTCTTAAGCTACTGGATCTCAGACCTTGCTGCAGTCAAAGTCATCCAAATGGATTTAAAGAAAGAAAAATATGAAATAGTTCATTCCTAAATACAGTCTCAGGTTTTAATAAGATTGCTTGATGACAAACCAACCTCCTGCTGTTAAGGTTTGAATGAGGTCCATGTTTGGTTGAGAGAATGTACCTACCTGTTTTATATTGTTTCTTAGTATTCTAGTAAATAAGTTTGTGTTGAACAATTTAACTGAGAAAATTTGATGATGAATTTTGTTGGTTGATTTTAATGTTGTTCATTGTCTATTTTAATTCACTAAGATGAGCAGTTGTTGAGTCACACACTTGCTAGACGTGTTCTGAAATGTTTCCAATGTTTGAACTGATCATGTGACCTAGTATTGCACTTTATACAAAATCTTTGAAACTGAGGAACCTATGTCTTAAAATTATGAAATACTTCCAATCATTCATTGGTTTCTAATTATTGTAATTACACTTACTAAAAAAATGTAATCTAGTTCAACTGTACTTTAAACTTGCTTGCATTTTCACTAGTCATAAATTTTTTCTAAGACTTATATCATAAAGCCTGTGTGAATCCAAGATTTTCAATTTTGAATTGATTTTGAATCTTAGCACACTGACACAAATTGGATATTATGCTTAAAAATAGTTTTGAATTGAATTCTAATCAAATTTCATACCTAAATAAAATTATGAGTTTGATCTGAATTAAATATTTACTAAAACTTTTAGACTAATTATATTTGATGCTTGGAAAAAAATTGAATCAAACTTTTTATTTAAAAAATAAGTTCTATCAAATCATTTATTTAAGGATTACTATGATAGTGTTTTAAATAAAACACATGTTGAATAGTATTATTCTAAGTATTTTAATCCAATCCAATAATGAAATATTAAAAAAAGTATAATCACTAAATACACATTTTAGGTTCACTAAAAAAATCTAATCAAATTTCAAAGGTTGGTTTATATTTACAAAAAAAGGTGGATCTGACAGCTTAAATAAAATAAGAAAGTCATTGTCACAAAAATCTGTCCCTCCACTTGATTGAATCAAACTCGAATATTTTCTACATTTGTATTCAAGTATGCTTCAGATTTGGAATTTATAAGTTTCACACAGGCTTGGTAAAGAACTTGCTCATTAGCTTTCCAACTCTACTCCTAATACACTGGTAAGATGTTGATTACCCAGTTGTGTGACTAGCTTCTTATTACACCGCTAAGATGTTGACTACCCAGTTGTGTGACTAGCTTCATATTACAATGTTAAGATGTTGACTACCCAGTTGTGTGACTAGCTTCATATTACAACGTTAATATGTTGATTACCCAGTTGTGTGACTAGCTTCATATTACAACGTTAATATGTTGACTACCCAGTAGGGAGACTAGTTTCATATTACACCTTTAATATGTTGACTACCCAGTTGTGTGATTAACTTCTTATTACACTGTTAATATGTTGATTACCCAGTTGAGTGACTAGATTCATATTACACCTTTAATATGTTGACTACCCAGTGGTGTGATTAACTTCTTATTACACTGTTAATATGTTGATTACCCAGTTGAGTGACTAGATTCATATTACACCTTTAATATGTTGACTACCCAGTTGTGTGATTAACTTCTTATTACACTGTTAAGATGTTGACTACCCAGTAGTGAGACTAGTTTCATATTACACTGTTAAGATGTTGATTACACAGTTGTGTGACTAGCTTCTTATTACACTCTTAGGATGTTGACTACCCAGTAGTGAGACTAGTTTCATATTACACTGTTAAGATGTTGATTACACAGTTGTGTGACTAGCTTCTTATTACACTGTTAAGATGTTGATTACACAGTTGTGTGACTTCTTATTACACTGTTTAAAAATGAGGTGGCCCAATGGCTAGATAATTTTATAATAAAGGAAATTGATAAAACTAAAGAAAAAGGAAAAATAAACTATTAAGAGTAAATTTGATGAAGAAAGCCCACCTAGGGAAAGAGGAAAAATATGGGAAGAGTCCAATGCACAAAGGTGACATCTTCTTCCTTTCTTCTGTCTTCTATAGTAGAAGTAGTCACACACACATTTTAACACAAATATCATAATATTTCGGCATTGTTGCCTTTATCAAACACAAAGAAGAAGAAAGTACATAGTACACAAACAATGGATTACTCCATTTTGAATTTTTTTGGCTACTCAGTTGTGTGACAAGCTTCTTATTACACTGGCAAGTTATTGATTACACAGTTGTGAGACTAGCTTCATATTCTCTTAAGATGTTGATTACACAGTTGTGTGACTAGCTTCTTATTACGCTGTTAAAATGTTGATTACACAGTTGTGAGACTAGCTTCATATTCTCTTAAGATGTTGATTACACAGTTGTGTGACTAGCTTCATATTCTGTTAAGATGTTGATTACACAGTTGTGTGACTCTTATTACACTAGTGAGATGTTGATTACACAGTTGTGTGACTCTTATTACACTAGTGAGATGTTGATTACACAGTTGTGTGACTCTTATTACACTGGTGAGATGTTGACTACCCAGTTGTGTGACTAGTTGCATATTATACTGGTAAGATGTTGAATACACAGTTGTGTGACTTCTTATTACACTGGTAAGACAGAACAACACAGCTGTATGACTATATCTTTATTACACTGGTAAGATTTTGATACAGGTGGAACTAAATAGTTGAAAAAATGTAATTACCGTATGATAGTTCCTTGTTACTAATCATATATGCAATTTATGATCGTTCTTTGTAACTAATCATCTCCAAACCATTTAAAAATTATTGTTAATTGTCTTTCAGCAGCATCCATGTTTAGGATTTTTACATGGCCACTTAAATACTGAATATCAAATTAAAATTAAAATTAAAATTAGATTCTTATTTATCAGTCACATTTTGAGATCCTAGAATGGTAAAAAATTGTTAATCTGATATTTTCACTTAAATGAAATGTTTCTTTTTTTATGAAAATAAAAGTTTTATTTACACTTTGACTTGTTTTTATTGTCGTTGAAAGAGTTCAATAAAATATCAGATTCACCTTTTCACACATTGGGGGCATCCAGCCAAACTGATATCTTGAAAATTGTAAAGATCTTGTGTACGACCAGCCTTTTGCTAATAAATCTTAAGGTACTTTTTTTTACATCCTTTACTGTTTCCAGCTTGTGACCTGGGTCACTTATTTATTCATCATATTTTTCCTCTAACCAACTTGCTAGACCTGTCGTAGCTTCATATGCCATACAATCTAACTTAAGACTAGAACAGACACAACACACTGGCTGTTAATTCATCACTGTGAAAGGGCAAACCCACATTTCACCAGCGATAAATTTTTCGGGCATGCTGAGAATCGAACCCGGGACCCTTATCTCGGTAGATAGCCATGCTACCAACCGACATTAAGTGATAGATCAAATCTTCTGTTACGTCTCAAACTCAAATCTGAGAATGACCTAACTCTACTAAAACCTCAACCAAGCTCCCGAACTTTCAAAAAAATAGTTTTCAAAACCTTACAAAGATATTAACCAGCAGCCATTCTCTTTAGCAAGATAACTAACTAGATTTATCCCATCAAAGGCAGTCACATCTCTGACATAATTTATCATCAAGTGCCAACAACGTACTGCACAATATATTGGCCTCATTACTGAAATTCAGTGTAAACTCATGAACAGACACCACCATAGCATCAAAATCAGGAACCCAGTACTCGACACATGCCTACACCCATCACCTTGCCTTAGAAGACTGCTACACTGTGAAGAAGATGGGAACTGGCACATTAATTGATCACGAAGTCTAGAAAACCACCCAATCAAAATATTTGCCAACTATTCCTTATTCAAACGCTATTGCACCACTAATATCCTAACTTACACATAGAATAATAGGGAATTTTTAATCCACCAAAGAAGTTAAAAAAGATGATAGGACGCTCAAAGCCTATTGTATTCGAGAGATTTTAGATTTGAAATAATATCAAAAAAGTATCTTAAATACAATTATTATTATTATTAGCACCGCGTCTTACTACCCGTTCGGGTTATACACACTTACGCTAATGTGTAATGGTAGGGTGATTGTGAGATGAAATGGAGGACCTACAGTTTAATGTGGAATCCGAACCACGGTGGAGGCCTGGCATTCCCCACATCTCAAATACAATTAAAATTATGAAAAAGACCTTGTAATGTTGGGAAAGTAATATTAATAATAATAATATGATTGCATCAATTTAAATAATACTATATGTGGCTATCATGAACTTAATCACTATAATAGCTTGCCTATTTAAGCCATCAAAATTGTACCAATATAATTACATTATAATAAAATATTATTTGTTTATGGCACCGAGCCTCACACAACCTTAAAAAAAATTAAATATAACATATTTTCACAACTAAAGTTGTACATTTAAAAAAATTTTGAGGCTTGAAATTTGGTTTTGAAAAGTGAAAGAAAATTTAAGATTTGGATTTGAGAAACATATAAGCCTGTGCAAACCTTCAAAATTTCAAATCCAGAGCTTGATAAGATTCAAATTTGATTCAAAATTTTGGAAGATTTAAATTTTATTTAAAATTTCAAATCCAAATAAATCTTATATTCAGATTCGATGGGTTTAGCCCAAAATTCGAACCTATAGTTTATAATCATTTAACAAATTAATATAATCAGACTGGAAACCAGCTGTGTGGTAGAATGAATAGAAAAAAATATTTTGAGTCAAGTTTGTGACAATGAATATCTTGTACTTACTATGATTAAAAAAGTGGTATGATCATTACTAGATTTTTCACTATTTGAGATAAAATTATATTTATTGCATTATTTTTTAATAAACTTGTAAATGTGTTTAAAATGCTTAAAAATTGTTGAAATATATTATTATTGGTTTGTATTTGAAAACTTAACATAGTGAAATATATAACACAAATTTGATTTGAAACATTTTCATAGTAAGCCTAAAATAAATTAATCAATTCATATATGAACCTATTTCTAAAATAAAGTTTTTGATCCAATTTGTTTCAATCAATTGATTCATCTAAAATTAAATTTAATAAAATAAATATAGCATGAGATTTGATTCTGATTTGACTCAAAAAATTTCAAGGGCACTTCTTTTTAGATCCTCTCAACTCCCACCCTCTGCCTCAATCACCTCCAAGATATTTTACATCTGTACTTTCCTCAGCTCAACATTTGGAATGTATTTTCTAAATTTCAAATTTACAGTTTTGTAAGGGTATACTTAAATGTTACATCAATAAAAAGCATTTGGGTTCACTGTTAAAACAAATTTACATGGATATATTTGAAACAAAACATTTCAGTCTCACGACATACAATTACAATGTAAGTGATATGTATTCAAAACAGCCCCATACAATAAATAAAACACTATATCATTTGGCATAACTCGACATGTAGCATACAGTATTCTTAATAAAAATAAACGTAAACAATTAAGCCCTTGGTATTTAATTTAAAACATTTGTTTTAGTAAACATTGTAGCCATTTTAATTACATCATGATTGTCTTTTTACACCCTATCACATTGATTTAAACATAATCACAAAAAGCCATGCAAATGTAAATACATGTTAATATCACTGTATAATGTTGATGTTGACATTGATACTGACAAAGATTATACAATAAATTAATATATATTTTAGTTTACAACCCTATTTGTGTTGAGTTACAACATTTATCTGATATTTTACAACTTATAGCAATAATTTAAAGTGTGAACTATTCATTACTGTCAGTAAACCCACCTAGGATATAAAGCATTTGGACAAATCTGGCAAATGTGTACAAAGTATTGTCAACTGGGCTAGCTTTGATAGGCAAGATAATATTGAACACATTTTCATAAAATACTATTTTATATAATTTTTTAGTAAAAATTAGAAAAAAAATTGTTTCTAGATTTATGTAAAAATTAGCTATAGAAATATTATTTTCTCATATTTTCTATAAAAAATACATTCTTTGTAGTTTTATGAAAAGTGTTTTAATCTCACTCTGCCCTTCAAAGCCACCTCGGTTAATTAATGGTAACATAAGTAGGGAAATTAAGCAATGATACAGTTTAATTAGATACCTACTTTAAAATAGGGGTTGAGTGAGTTTGATAGAATTCTACTTTTTCTTTTTATCATTGTGTCCTTCTACCTGTTCATGTTATACGCCTATGCACTAATTACACTAATGGTTCTAGGGATAAGAAAGGCTATACTTAGAGAGAAATGCGCCCGCATTTGCATGCAGGCCGAGTGGAAAACCACTCTCAGTACACCCAACCAGGATTGAACCTTGCTTGATCTCCTGGTCTTCGGCAGTCTAGTCCAACACAAGATTAGCGTATTAGGCCACGCGTCCACTTAACCGAGTTGGAAATCTATTAAGTATTGGGTCCAGCCTGAATTGAATAAATATGTAATTCTAAACTTGGTGCTGACCTTACAAAGAAAGAAGTTAAAGTAGTGATGATTTTTAAGATATACCCTTCGTGTACCGTGAAAGATAGCTAACCTACCTTGATTGGTTCCACTGTGGTTTAGTTCAGGGGTTGGAAACCTGTTGATCATGATTGAATGGTCAATCTTGTGGCAATTTTTAGTCGATCACATAAGAAAACTACATCGTCCTTAAAATTAGATAGTCTAAACCCGCAAATATATTAAGTACTTTTAAATAATATTTTAGAGTAACCAAATAAATTTTGGTTGGTCATAATCGGTAATGTTAAGAAAATAAAATAGTTTAATATTAACTTATACATTTTATTAATTTTTATTATTACCTTTTTTCAGCTAGAAAGGCGGGGACATACAAATTTGAGGAATGGTTGAATTTAAGGAATAAATATAAGATGTATAGAAAAAAAAAGCCAAAATACAACAGATAAGCAATGGGTGATTACGGAACTTTTGATAAGTTTTTAAGTCTATTTGAGCCCAAAAAGATTGTGATCCTTGGTGTAGTTTACAGAAGGGGCTTTTACCTTTACAGGTAAACATAGTGTACATAATACACTTTGTGTGCTAACAGCTGAGATACACTTGATAAAATCTTGCATTAAGCTATTTGTTCACCAGACTCAAAAGTAGATAGATACGTCTCTATGGCCTATCCTTTTTCTCTATGAATACTACCAGTGGCGTAGCTATTATTATGAAGAAGGGAAGACTAAAATTATAGAATGTCGTATTACCGTATATCTCCTTATATATTATCTTTAGCCGACAGCTTATTAAACATTATATATATCACCGATTCGTGTGCATACAACAATAATATTTTATGGTGGTATTCTCACAGATATATATCAGTCCATTTATTTACATTTTAAAACTAGGTTGAAACTTAATAATTTTAAAATTATTTGAAGAAGCATAATACACAAAACAACGTCTTAAGAGTTAAAGTTAAAAGTAACTAACAATAATGTTCAGAAAGGCAACGATCTAGTGTCCAAAAGAAAAACCTCCAATAATTCCAGGTTCCTTAATTTTTTTAACAAACACTAGCTTAAAAAAATTCAAGCTGTATTGTTTGACTAATTTTTTGAAAAATATGTGTATATATTTTATATCTGAAATAATTCTTCCTGTATATATAAGTAAAGAAATTATTTACATTTGATTTTAGTATATGACTCAATTTAATATTTGTTTTAATTTAGCATATTTTCTCATTAATTTGTAATTAAAATTGATAAAGTATTTATCTCAGGTAGATGGGAAAATTGTTTCATGCTTGAATAGCCTTTATAGTAGGTCTAATCTCATCAATCATTAGCCACCCCTCATCTTCTCCCCCCCCCCACCCGTACCACAGTCTGCTTACTTCCC
>CABFOW010000136.1:128690-178345 GCA_902141385.1 Timema californicum
CCCCCCCCCCCCCCCCCCCCCCCCCCGCTGTTCCCTGTTCCTCTAAAACAGCCCTTACCCCCTTACAACTACTTGGCATCAGTGTTTGGCGAATCGTTTAGATTAGCTTTTTCTCAAAGTTAATAGGGATACCCCAGGAGTAGGGGAAGAGAGGCGTGAATCTTAAAGTAGTGATGACAACTAGAACAAAATTTGTTTGCTACAGAGTGTGATTAGTCTTAATAGGGGAAGTGAAAAATAAAAATATTTTCTCTGTGAAAAAGCAATGTTTTCAGTTTTATTGCTTTGGGAGTTGTTTTTAAACTTATAATAACATTTAAAGCTTTCCTATTTATTTCTCTTAGCTTTCAATTAGGTTTGAGAGGACTTAGTCTCATAGTCTACCCTGATTCTATGCCCCTGCTTATTACTCTCTCCAAAAGCCATTTTGCTCAGTTGCTGACCTTTGGATTCCATTGGACATTTGCACACTTGTTTCTTTGTTGGGTTTTCCCTCTCCCTGACCTGTTTTTCTCTAAACTTGCATTTCACAAACAATAATATACGAGTAGAGTAGAACAGTCTCTTCATCAGTATATACCATACAAGGCAAAAAATAAAATAAAAAAATTCCAAAACCAAAAAGCTACTAATTCTGAAGATGTACTAAGATCTCATCTCGAACTCAAGTACTTGTAACTACCTAGGTTAAACTTAAAATAAAAAAAAACTTCTATAAGATTGTCAGTGGTAATATATTTTGAGTAAAAATTTGTGGTAAACTATCATAAGAATTAGGGAAGATTTAGACCTATGGAGGCCCTGGGACTATATAAAAAATAAAAAATGGAGGCCCCAACATTAAACAAATATTCATCTTAATGGTATTATAATTTTTTCTGTACAAAATTAACTGTTGAAGCTAAATTCTAAAGACATTATTTAAATAAGTAAATATTGTCGTCTCAATTATATTTTTCCAAAACAAAAATTAGCCTTTATTAAGTAAGTAGACCTGATATTTGTCATAAATAGGTAACACATAACGTTTCTGGAGGGCCTGGGGCAGTCCACAACCCCCTTAAAGCCTGTCTTGATAGGCTAAGAATCAATATTAAAACCATACAAAATGGCAATATTACAAGCACCTAAAGCACTATAAGAGGAAAAATGAAGCTAATTTACTATAAATATGGATATTTTAACTGGATATCATATCCGAGAAAAATATCAATTGGGAAACTGTTGGAAAAAATAAATAGCTATAATTTCTTGACAAAATTTTTATTTTTCAATAAATTTTCAGAACATTATTTTATTTGGGAAGTTTTGGTAGGCCTATAATAAAAGGTTAGTATATATTTAACAATGTAAATAAAATAATATATAAAATGTATGGAAAATTATAGTAGAAAATTTATCAAAAACTAATAAAGAAAACTGTTTTGAGATCAGTTATTTTATACAGAATATTTGGGTGGAAATTATAGCTATATTTATTAGTGGAGAAAAATATTGTATTTTATACAATATAATTAAGAAATAAATTAAAGCATATACAGTAAACTATATGTTGAGTATTGAAGAAAATACTTTAGTTGGAAAAACATACTTTGGAGCGATATCTTGTTGGAGAAACAAAATAAAAAAGTAACTTATCTATTTAATTAAAGGTATGTATGTATAGTAAGCACCCAACCTGAAGTTTGGTTAGATCCTCAACAGTTCCACCGTCACCTGTAAAACCTAAGAAGCAGGGAAGAGGCCTACTAGGAAAATGAGGAGTTAGGTAATTTCTTGTTGCTATCCTCACTGACCCAGAAGGTACTACTGCACATCAGTCTGCCAACCCCACTGACACGCAAACACCACCTGTCCCTACAAAACGTGACACCTTCACTCCATTCATCACAAAGGCTGGCTGTATAGTGAATGTTAATTAATAGAAGGCCTAGCGTTCATACCTCAGACACTTTCAGATTTGTCAGAGCCGTAAGTGAGACTGAAACAAATTAATGAAAGTAAAAACTTGCTCTAGTCCATTCCAGAATATATAGTGCATTGTAAACATTATATCTGATCAGAGATGTTAGGTGAATAACATTTATACTGAGTACACACACAGTTCCATTGTAAAATAGTAAAACTTTCTAATACCATAGATTCTCTCTTGACTTGTCCTAGTTCTATATACTAAAACAATTCATATTTTTGCTATGAAATTCATCAGCCAAGCAAATATGTCTGTGTATATAATTCCGAAAACTAAACCACTCATAGGGGCATTGTCATCTTGGAAGGGCTCTCAGGGCTGAACATGAAGCCACTCTCCAGGTCAACGCCATCTTTAGGAGTCTTAGGCCCCACCATGGACATGTAGGGATGTGGCCTGCTCGGACTCAAGTAGGCATTACTGGTTAGGGCTGTCGGCCTTTTTTGGGGCCCCTCATTCTGGTAGCCAGCAAGATCTGCAGTAGACTCACTCCTTCTGGTGTGGTCTAATAGCTTCAGCTGATCTGGAAACTGTTGCTTTATATTGGCGTCTTGGTGGCTATGCTCTACATCTTGGAGGCCATGGTTGTGTCCAACAAAGGCTACATCATCATTTGATGGCTGTAGAATATCTTCACTGTCTTTGAAGAATCCGTTTTCTTTGCATTCACAATCTATTAACAACCAGTTTTTAATTAGATGAGGTGAATATAAACAATTAGGTGGATTCCTAGGTTCATATATTTTTCATTCCATTAATTCCCATTTATTTATATGAAATACACCTTTGAGGGGCTCACTGGTCTTGAAAATCTAGTAGAGTAGAACACATAATATTTACACAAACACAATCTAGTAGAATATATTATATTTACAAGAATAAACATCGTGGTTGAACGTCTATTTCTTACTTTTTAGCTCTCTTACAGGTAGAGAAAGTATTGTAATCGTGAGAAAAATTGTACTCGAGATTTTGATTAATGTCGACGTTTCATGACCCCCTGAATCCAAAAAAGTTGTTTTTGAATTTACATCTGTCTTTCTATCTGTCCCTCAGACTAAAGCCTAAATATTTTACCGATCAGGCCAAAGCTTGGTATCTAGTGTTTTCATAGGGTAGACCAGAAGGGTTTTTGGAATTGGATATCTAACCCTAAAATTAAGGGTAGTTTAATGAACGGCAAAAAGAGAAAAAATCTATTTTCTGAAAATTGGCTTTAACGATTTTTATTAGATTTCATTTCAAAACATTTATAAATATTCCAAACAAAATGGCTACTTTCAATATTTCGGCAAAATGACTTTAAGGGTTCTGGTCTGATGCGCAAATTCTTATTTTTTTCATATCTTCGTATCTATTTGAGATATGAAATTACTAATCATTGCAAATATGTAGGACGATTTATAATACAAATCTTTTATTTGAAACATATTTTTATAAAACTAATAACTTTCAAGCTATACGCAAATATAAATATATATTTTAACTTTTCGAACATTAGAGGTAAAGTATTGTGACCGTAAAAAAAATCTAACCTGAAATGTTGATGGATGTCGACGTCTCATGACCCCCGAACCATAAAAAGTGGTTTTTGCAATGCCCTCTGTTTGTGTGTCTGTTTAACCCCAAAATTAAGAGTAGATTAATAAAAAGTGAAAAGAGAAAAAACTACTTTATCAAAATTGGTATCTAGGCTTTGATCAAGTTTATAAATAAAATGGCTATTTTAATTTTTCTATGAAGATTACTTTTAGGGTACTTTACAGAAGAGGAAATTTCCTTATCTCTGCAACTATTTGAGATACTAAATAACTTCTCATTGCAAAATTGTAGTACTATTAAAAATAAAAAAACTTTTATTCGAAATATATTTTTATAAAACCAATAGTTTCTGAGATATTGGTCAATATATTAATACAATTTTGTGGGCTTTAGTTGTAAAGAGATACTACTTAAATTTTAACGCATTAATTCTCTAATGCCATAGAGTAATTAAATATAAGTAATTCTCTCAAAATGTTTGTTATTTTTCCTTTGACCTCTTAGGAAAAATGTTTGTACAACAATGAGCTACACCATCATTTTTTACTCAATGGTCAATACTTACATTTTTCATTGGTCAAAATTTATAAAAGAGGAATTTAATAGCAATGCGATGACCTGAAGATGTGCAACACCTAATAAAATTTTAAAATTTTAACCGGAAGTCGAAATTTAATACGAACGGTTGACCCTTGTGTGCCCAATATCAATCTTTTTTATTGGTCCAAACATACAAATAAGAACATTAATTCTTTAAAAATAATATTATACAATTTAAAACCGGGACTCAAGAAATGTTTACGTAAGTGTAGTGAAATTTATGCTTGGGTTTGCTAGTGTATATTACTTCGTTTCACATATATTACGAGTTTTGAGTAAACATCTCCATTTGTAAACAATAGGGCGAGAAAGTCCGTGTGAAATTTTGTACCATTTATTAAAACTTGCAATTATTATGATCACAAAAACTTTGGTATGCCAAGTATGACCCATGGTGATAACTCCCCTAATATTAGGATTTATTAATGAACCATCACTTCTAATGTAAAGTCGGGAAATCTCATCTATAGTAAAAAGGTTGTTTACAATGCCTTAGTGATAAACTTCCAACCATTTACTATCATTCATATAAATATAATCTAATCACTAAGTCAACATCTATTAATTTAATAATTTGTAAGGATGGCATCCTTGGTTACCAGTCTGAGCCTTAAAGATGGTAACACTAATATTGTAACTGAGCACTAAACTGTTCCATAGTTTATAAATAATTGTTGCATAATATCCCCAGTACCTATAAGGAAAGTAATTGTATGTACCCAGGGACATGAAGTAAGCCCTGTTGTGAACCACTCTAGGGCTTAGGTCCAGGTATTCCACTCCATCCTCCAGCATCCTCTCCAACGAGAGCGTCAGATCCTTGAAAGAAGGTCTTGACCCCATATCCTCCTGCCAGCAACTTTCCATCAGCTGGTACCTGCAAAACAATCGTTGTGTCGAGCTTGATTATTGTTTCGCCACCAATGAAAACTGTTATAATTTATGAGCGTTATACACCTCTCACTCACTTAGGAGCTTGTTTTAGTACACATCGTTAGTTGAAAGGATACTTTGAAACGGGATTAGAAATAAAGGGGACCCGCGAATCATAAGCTCGCAACTATACAGTAACCATTAAAAATATCACAAAGAATTGTCCATATATTATAACAAATAGCTAGTGCATTTCTCCTGGATTGTAACTAGGGCAAGGCCGTAGACAGACCAACATTTCAGGAAGAGAGTTGGGGGAAGGGGGGCATAAACTCCTAAATTCCGCAGGCAAACAAAATATTTTGAAAATTAAATGCCTCTAGAAGGGAGCTGGAGTTTGTTTGTATGGTAATTAAGGTCAGGGATTTATGACCTAAAATTTTGTTATCATTTAGAAACTTGCAAAGAGTTTCCTCCCTTAAATTATTATTATTATTATTATTATTATTATTATTATTATTATTAGCACCACGTCTTACTAGCCGTTCGGGTTATACGCACTTACGCTAATGTGGAATGGTAGGGTGATTGTGAGATGAAATGAAGGACCTACAGTTTAACGTGGAATCCGAACCACGGTGGAGGCCTGGCATTCCCCACATTCACAAGATGTTTCCTCCCTTAAAGAGCAAACATTTACATTGATCACTTCTTAAATAGATTCTTTCCCTATGGAATTAATTTGCACCCTTCTAGATTTATTTTACTCCCCTATTGTATTTCCGAATCTATGATTTAAAACAAACTCCAAATAGATTCTAATTAAAAAATTTAAAAATCGGGTGAGGACCGTTCTAGATAAATTATAGCGCCACCAACATTTCAAAAAAAATTCTGATAGATGACCACTTTAAATAGATTCTAAAGTAGTATAGTTTTTAAAATAATTCCCGGTAAGGTTCACTCCAAAATCTTGCCTTAGGGGTATCCAATTGTCAAACGTTTGTTGGGAGTGGCCCCGGAACTCTTTAGGCTTGGAGGAGAGAAACAAGTTCCTCAAAACCCCTCTTTGGTTAATTAATCCCCCTCCCCTTACTCAAATAAGGTTCCGCGTCACTGACCCAACCTGGATAATTTTATATGGCATTTCCCCTCTCGCGAATAAAGTTGGAAGTTAAAAACAATTGTGGTTGAAGAAAAGGTTAAATCGCCCCCACCTACATAGGCCAATATTATATTAAAATAGTCAACTTCAGTGATCTTGGGGTAAAGTGGTCGCCTTAAGACCCAAAGTTCGTGGGTTCAAGCCCAGCCAGGGTCAATGGATTGTTCTTGAGCGATAAAATCCGCAGCAAAACTTCCTTCGGAGGAGAAGTAAAACCATATTTCCCAGGATGATTGTGTTTGGAAGGTATGTGAAAATACCTTTCTCGGTAAAATTGGTAGGCTCTTTCCCTCTCGCTCATAAAAATTCCCGTGTGCTGATATAATCAGCCGGTTCAGAAAGTGCACGTAAAATTCCTCAAATAACTAATATTATTAAATAAAGGCATACCCAACTTGACCAATAAAACACAGCGATATCACCGGTAGAAGGATGAGGAGGAAGATATGGCTATTTTTGCCCTGGGTAGTCAACTCGCTCTTCAGATGGTCCGGGGCTGTATCCGAATAGTCTCATGCCGGTATCACGATCAACTTAACTTCAGATTAACGCAACGTTCACTTAAAGTCAACTTAACTTAAGAAAACAGATGTGTGACCACGATTCACGTAACTTAACGTAACAACTCGAACCAAACATCTACATTGTAGAGTATGTGTTTTGATCTGTGAATGTTTACTGTTTTCTACCGATATTATAAGTATTTATTATTAAACATTTTTGAGCAGATTTTAATGCTTTTACAATCATGATTATGTTAGTTTATTTATATTTTAATAACAAGGATCTTTTTTGAAAGCAATACATTATACCATTTTATATGATAACAACTTAGAGGTTTTAACTTCTCTACAATATTTGTATTGAGTCTGTTCCATAACGTTCTATAATAATACGATACTAGCGCTTATTTTAATTAAATGTCCGATCACTAGAACTAGAGATAAAGAGTAGATCTTGGTAATAAAACCAACAAATGAATGCATAAATAGCCCTGTTGACACCACTCTCATAATAATTGGCTTGCTTCCCTTCATGTAACGTTCAATTAACGTAAAAGACCTCCCAGGACATCTATTAAGTTAAGTGAACTGCATCGTTATCGCTTCAATTTAAAACCACGATGAGATCCTTTAAGTTAAGTTACGTTAAGTTACGTTAAGTTGATCGTGATCCAGGCATTACTTCACGCGCCGTCGACCCTTGACGTTCATTTGTTACACTTAAAGTGGGCTATCATATTTAATGTTACTCCTGATAATTCCTGCTTGATATTGCGTGTTACTGTTATACATACCGTCCGTTTCTCTTAAAGCTGGCCGGTCATTGTTACAAATACTGTAAGTTCCAATTCACTTATGTTGTGGTCTAGCAATATCTAATAGGAAGGTAAGCATCCAGTGACACTCACAGCACTGGTGAGCAGTTATCTGGTTTCTCCATGCGGTATCCAGCCTTCAACAGGTGGAACAGGTTGTGCACTGCCACCCCGGGGTACGGGGAGGACCCCAGTGTTATCAACTCCCACAGCAACACACCAAAACTCCACACGTCCGATTTACTAGTGTACACGTGGTCTGCTAGAGACTCCAGTGCCATCCATTTGACAGGAACTGTGACACAACACACATCACTAGTCTTTGCTATAATGTATTTAGTTTAAACAATATTTGTTACAGTTAGTAAATTATCACTTTAAATAATAATATTAATAGGACCCTCATTCCACAAGGTGATGCCTACAGAAATCGTGGCTTGCTAAGTATGTCCAAGGCCATGGTGTGTATTCTGGTTCAAAGGATAATCCAAGATAACAACTTTTTTTTTAGAAAGATGGCGGCTTTATCTATCCCAAGGATTTAATCATCATATTCAAAACAACCTGCTCGATATTTTCCATAGCAAAGTGTATACCTCTTCCCTTGCTCCTCTTAAGGTAAGCGCCGTCCTCATATACGTCTCTGGTCAGACCGAAGTCAGAAATCTTGCAAATTGTGCCCGCTGCCACGAGCACGTTCCTAGCGGCCAAATCTCTGTGAACCAACTGACACAATACAACAATAGTCTTGAGGACATTTTGAACTAACTAACACTCACTTAAGATGGCACAATGTTCACCTTGATCTCACTAAGGTAAGCCATGCCTCTGCTGATCTGCCAAGCAAATGACAGGATCTCTCTGGGAGTGATGGGGGACACCTCTGAGTCACCAAGGCCACTTCCCGACACGGGGAGCGAGTTGGGGAACTTTCCATCGCAATCCACGTGGCGACTCCGTCTCAGGTAGTTCCTGTAACACCCGTTTCTCAGAAACAGAGCCACCACAATTTCAAACTTTCTCTCCTAGCTCTCCCGCAATTATATACAAGAAAGACTGAATGGTTAACATCTTACCTGGAAGAGATCGAGAAAGTTGAACTTGATTAGTTGCCCTGAATGAACCGTAATTGTTTGGTTGGATTGATATAAACGTATTTTTATTGCAAGTAAATAAACAAACAAATGAGATATTTTATTATTTCACCACCCCGCTTCCTGCTGGCCTAATCTGTCGGGAAAGCTTGCGTGGAAGTATAGAGATGATGCCAAAATAGATGTGTGGATTCAAAATTACAGAAAGCTTTGGTTGTTAGGGTTTATTAAGAGCACTACGAGCTACTTAAAAAATGTGATGCTGAAAAGATGTTACAAAAATATATAAGGACTTTGATGTAGGAGCTCGTGAAAGAACTGGCTTCACTACCAGCTCGACTGGCACCCCTTACAGATTCTAACCCGGTACACCGGGCACGACGGTTGCCTTCTAGCACAAGTATCTGATCACCTGATGTTATAATCCATGTGTCCACGAAAACGGGCAGAGTGACCCTTCTGGGTAGATCGTATTGTGTCATAATCGATAGCTTCAAAACTGAGCCCTTTAGACTGCAAATCGGCTCAATTGCTGAGCACAACGGGAAAAATTGTAGTGAGTTGTCAGCACTTTTTCCCAATATTTATCAACTCATAACAACAAGTAGGCTAGCCCAGTTCTTTCACTTGCTTCGTTTCAACACTGTTATGCTAGTTTTAAACAAACATTCCAAACTAGGGCAGGACCATTACACTTATACACAAGTAGCGAAAATTCTTCTAAACATAAACTACTGGCTCTCGTGTCACAACACATCGTATACACTCTGATTTGTGATGTTAGTTTTATATTTATGACAAAAGGACTGAGAACTTTTTTTTTTAGAAATTGTTACACTGCAGTTTTGTATTCCACATTTTATTTTGTACAAGAGTCGTTTTAGGAACTACGGGAGGGGGTGGGAGGAGGGGGACTCAATAAATTACTTCAATTTTTTCAAGATGATGACTTCAGTAAAATTTGGGTCATTGGAAACTTATAAGCATCCTATCCACAACATATCTAATAAATATTGATGCTACTGCAATTATTTACGCAATTTGACCTTTTTTTAAAACCTAATGTGCCTTAGCACTAACAATAACCTACATATTTTATTTGTTTAGCTTATAACCACCGAAAACTAACTAATAGAAGGAATATTAAAAGCCAAACACGTCAGTGCTCTATCGAATTTCAGGTAAGTTTAAGACCCATCCGTTAATTTAAGAGTTATTAGGCACACAAACATACAATAACATCCCATTAGTCCTGTCACAAGTAATAAGGGACTAAGCCGTTAATTTGACGTACCTTAGTGACCCGTGCTCAGCGAACTCCATGATAAGGTAGACTGGCGCTCCGGGTAAGGTGCAAGCACCTAGGAGGCGGATCACGTTCGGATGGGATACCTCCTTCAACAGCTGATACTCTGAGAGCAGGTCTGCCAGCTCCACTGCACTGGCGTCTTCTTTAAGTGTTTTGACGGCCACTGTGGTATAACCTGAGAAAACAGTAGCGTAGCTAACATTATGAAGAAGAGGAGACTAAAATATTAGTTACGATTGTCTTAACTATTATATACTATTATATATTCTTATATTAGCTTTAGCCGATGGTTTAGTAGTAATATTACGTTAATCAATAACTTTTGTTCACACACCACGTCATATTTATAATGAATGACACACTACACAATTTATATTTATCCTCTTTTTTCCTTCCAATTTAAAACTCAATAGGAACAAAATATATTTTGAGCACACTACACAAAACATTGGCTTCTGAGTCAAAGTTAAAAGTAAACAAAAATTATTTTTATAAATCTCCAAAGTGCCTAAACGGGAAAACCACAAGATTTATCATGAAAATACTATCATTTAAAAAAGTTAGCTCTATTGTTTAATTCACCAATAATCAATTGTGTCCTTTCTACGTGTGTGAAACGTGATTTCTTACCTTACATGACGAAAAAACAGTTTGATGTTCTAAAACAAGGTGCTTAGGAAAATATATAGTCCCAAAAGGGATGAGACTACTGAGGAGTGGAAGAGGTTGCATAATAATGAGTTAAATACCCTATATTCATCACAAGACATTGTTAGGATAATCGATTCTCGTAGATTATGGTGGGCAGGACATGCAGTGCGAATGAAAAAATCTAGAGACGTGTCCAGAGTACTGACTGGCAAACCCAATAAGAATAAACCATTGGAGAGACCTAGACGTAGGTGGGAGGATAACATTAGAATGGACCTGAAAGAGATAGGGTGTAGTAGATGGACTGGGTAGAACTATCTGAGGATAGGGATAGGTGGCGTATTGTTTAAGTGCTGAAATTAAATTTTGAGTTCCAAATTCCATAGAAGCATAGAGTATATAATAAGAAAGTAATTACTGTATGTGAAATAGTTCTTAGTGAAACCTTATGTGGGTAAATGTTTTAAAGTCAGGTAGTAGTGTAGTTACATTCCTGATGATCTTTCATGGGAATATTTTGTAGGTCCCGGCAAAGATTTATCTGATTACCAAACCCTTCCTTCACCCCTGACATAGACATCTTGTGAATGTGAGGAATGCCAGGTCTCCACCGTGGTTCGGATTCCACGTTAAACTGTTGGTCCTTCATTTCATCTCACAATCACCCTACCATTACACATTAGCGTAAGTGCGTATAACCCGAACGGGTAGTAAGACGCGGTGCTAATAATAATAATAATAATAATAATAATATTTTGTACATTACTAACACCCACTCCCCAACCTTTTCCATAAAAACTTCCCCAAGTCCTCTTCCTACCATACCCCTCGACCAGAAATAAAATAGAAAAGTTCCTAAATCTAATAGAATAATCAAAACTGTTCAAAAATATATCGCATATAAATCTAATAAACTGGGATTTGGAAGTTGAAGATTTTTAGTTTAATGATGTTTACGATATAGCTGTTGGTTTATTTGCATAATATTACGAGTAATACAGATTTTATTTATTCATGCTTTAGCCCCACATCTAAATACCAACAAATTTGACAAATATGTCGAGACAAACTTCTTTTCGAGATTAGTAGAGGAACTCCTGGAGTAGGGATAGAGGGGTGGTAATTTAAAGGAGAGATGACAACTAGAAAAAAAAAAAGCTACAACGTGAGGCGGGTCGGGTCTCAACAGGGGAAGATAAATAAGTAATATTTTCTTCCTGCAAGGGGAATTTGTGTAAATTTTTATTTCTTAGGGAGTTGTTTTTAAATTTATAATTGTATATAAGCTTGAACATTTAATATTTATTTTTCTTAACCGTCCAATAGAAGGTTTGAGGAGACTTAGTTTCACAGAGTTTAGCCTGGCGCTACGCCCCTGCTTTCAACGGTTGTAACACACCGTTAATTGATAACACAAGCCCACTTAACATATAACATACTCGCAACTAACCATTTAACCCTAGGAATCTAATACCTGGTTATCAGGACAGAAATATAATAATATACGGTTAGAGGTCGGCTTCAGGAGGAAGCAGTTATAATGATTAGAGCCCCAAGCACCTAGGATCAAGGTCCTTGACATCTGGGAACTAACCGGAGTCCCCGAGTTGGACATCTTACCTGCAATGTTGGCGATACTACAGGCCTTGGCTCTCAGCACTCGTCCAAACTCCCCCTCACCAAGAGTCTGCTCGATCACTAGTTGATCTCTTGGGAATTCCCAATCAGGATCCGGCTGTGGACAATAAACACTCATTATCAGGACACGTCCCTGCCCCTCACTCTAGATGCACCATTATACTAGCGACTAAATAATCTGGCGACAAGTCTGCACTCCCTGTTAAATAGTGCTAATGGTTTCAAGTGTACTCAAGTAACCAGGCTCATGTAACACCAGCGCTCCACGTGTTGTGATCGTTAATCACCTTATTCCCTAAGAGACTAGTTAGAAGATGCAGACAACTTCCCCGTGAAAGACTTACAAGTCTCTAGATCATAATGAGCACAATTCACTTAGCTTAGTGTCTAGCCTGGAAATTACTCTATATGATGTTATCCATCCAAAGGATGCACGTTATTTTGTTGAGAGATTACTTTAAAGCGCAGTTACTTTTAGAAGTCCAACAATAATTCCTTAACTTATAACCAGGTCTAAACTCTAATGATGGACCAATGTTTCCTATAGTAGGATTATTGATAACTTTAGCCCTACCAATAGCTAAAAATCAAGGGCGTAGAAAGGGTGGGTGTTCGAACCCTCCCTGGAATTTGTTGGATTCAAGAACCCTCCCTCGAATTTGTTGGATTCAACTAAAGGACGGTACACATATTTAGAAAAAAATAATGTTATAGTTTTATACATTTATCACAGTTTTAATTGTATGTAATCAATCAAATACTAGTTAGTATCTTAATATTCCCCTTAGGAATGCACCGTTTAGATCTTCCGATTGTAAAATCAGTTCTGTCCACATTTCAAATGCCTATATTTCCCCTACATTCAATATTGTATTGGAAAACAAAGGACGTTTCTCGGAATAAGTGTGGTCCAATAAAAGGAAGCAAGCATTTTTTCTATCACCTTTAAGATATTTTTTTCCAAGCACCGCGTCTTACTCTGCCCGTTCGAATTGTACGCTTATGTAGTAGTTACGCTAGTAGTTTTAGGGATAGGTAAGTTTATATTTAGAGGAATAGTCCCCGAATTTGCAGAGAGAGAGAGAGAGAGAGAGAGCGTGTGTGGAAAACCATATTGGAAAAAAACACCCTCAGTACACCCGACCGAGATTCAAACCTTGCTCTTTCCGTCATCAGTAGTCTAGTCCAACCCACGAGAGTATGTATAATCGTACATGATAAATTAACAAGAGGAAAGCACAGCTTAAATAAAATAATAACTGTCAGATACAGAGTTTGTAGCTTATGTAAGAAGGTCAGCTACCCTTCCACCCCCACCCCCACTCCCCCATTCTTTCAACACACCTACCTACTCAAAACATTACTATGTAATTACTAAAAGTTGAAAATCAAACACAATTTTAACAGCATTACTATTTACTACAGGTTGTGAAAAGTTGTGCTAGGAGAAGGGAATCAGTGGTAAAATAGAAGTGGCCTCTTGCTTATATAATATTACTGTTATTTATATATAAACATATATTATATCTTAAGAAACGTAGATATAAGCTCGACACCTGGTTAGTAAAAGAACCACCAGCAGAAAAAATTCCCTACGAGATGTCAGAAAGGTGAGGTGATTTTAATCTTATTTACTCTCCAGTGTGTTACCGTTAAATATATATTATAGAAGTCACCAAGCAATGTTAAAAAAAAGTCTATGAACACCAACAAAATTGGGACTTATGTCTTTATTTTGGTAGGATTCCCTGTCTGGGAGGTCTTTTTTCTCATCAGAATGTTACTACATATAAGGAGTCTTATAGGAAAAAAGGCCTTCCAGACTAGAAATTACTTCCTCTAGTGCCATGGATCGGCAAGGGAAAGCTCTAGTACAATAGTGGCACTGCCATGCGGGAAGATAAGGTACCATTTGAGTATTTTATTTTCCTCTTATTTTAAATAAAGAGAAAGATACAGCAATGGAAAGGGAAGGGGGGGTTGTAAAGGCTGGCTGGGCTTAAAATGAACCACATAAATTGTTTTCTATAATAGCGCCATGGCTTCTTTGGTGCTGACTGATAGCTCACAGCTGACAGCTGACAGCTGACGGCTTTGAACAGTTACTAGACTAAATTATGTATCCCTACGCTGAACCATATGATCTGCAAAAACATGTATTTAGAAGCTGTCACTTCTGACAGTCAACATTTAGTTATATACTTAAATGTTGACTATCAGAAGTCAGCTGTGAGCTGTCAGTTAGCACCAAAGAAGCCATGGGGCTACTCTAGATTGCCTAATTTTATAGCACACATGTTCATTTTCAAGCACATATGGGCACAAATAAAGCACAATGGAATGGCGTGAATAGAATTTTGTTATGTTTTGTTTTTCAATATGTGGCGGGCTAGCTTGAGCTCAAGTTGGCTCACGACATTAAATATTATCTAAAAGGGCTAGTTTCCCAGCACAATTGTTCATGTTCGGGCACATATGAGCACAAATAGAGAACACACGATTGAACAACAATTTTTTTTTTGCAATGTGGTGGGCCTATTAAAGTTACGTTACGTACGTCCCTTATTTATTCTTTTATCACTATTAGGAAAGGGGCGAAGGTGAGAAGGACATATCCAAATCCATCGTAAACACAAACACACAAGGACAAAACTATCACCTCTTGAAAACAAGGGAAATAAAATAACTCTCACGTCGATACAGCAAACGTGCATGAAGAAACAAATTTATTTGATCCGCGGTTGCACGTGCACAAGCTCGCGCATCCAGTTCGCACTCAGTGTGACCAGCGCGGGCGCGCCACCATGGGTTTAGATGGATTTACTCGAATTTTGTTTCTTCATGCGAGCTTGCGCACGCTCGCGCATACAGTTTACTTGCGCAAGCTTGCATCCAAAGTGACCGCAGCCTTACAATACTATTTTTATGTGCGCGTCAAATTACGGATAGGTGCCTTCCATTAGTCCTTTGCGTTAACTTTCTCGGAGCGCTAGATTTGTGTCAAAGCTTTTGATTGGCCTAACTTGACCATAGAGAATATAACCAAGTCATTACAACGTCTATGGAACTGTTATGAAAAATCAATCAAAACGAGTTCAATTCATCAAATTTGTTGAGGTTATCTGCTATATTTTATCGTATTTATTTTCCTGCTAAAATGTCTGTTGAGAATCATAAACGCGAACGAAGTGTAAATTTTAGCAAAGAAGAGGAAATGTTGCTGATTGAATTAATAGGTAAATACAAACAAAGGATTGAAAATAAACAAACTGATACTGTAACATGAAGACACAAAAATGAAGCTCGGGCAAAAACTCTGTAGTGAATTTAATGCAGTAAGTGGATCGATTCCCAGATCAATTTCAAACCTAAAATCTAAATTTGATAATTTAAAAAGGAAGACGAGGAAAGTGTCGGCCCACAACAAACACGAGATTTTCAAAACCGGGGGTGGTGTGCCAAATTTTATTAAAGAACCGGTTCTGGACGAGATAGAAGACATGCTGACCATCTCTATAAAAGGACTGGACAGAAGAATTTCTAATACTGTATTTTTGTTAGGACGAAAACGTAAAAAATAATCTTCATCGTTATAAAATTCCAGGAAATTCTTTCGTTCTAAGTATCTCTTCGGTCTTCGAAGCCTTGGGTTCCTTAGGTGTAACTCATCTTCAAAGTCGTCATAATCATACAATAAATCAGCCATTTCATAATATAAAT
The DNA here is from genome assembly GCA_902141385.1 of Timema californicum. Taxonomy (NCBI): domain Eukaryota; kingdom Metazoa; phylum Arthropoda; class Insecta; order Phasmatodea; family Timematidae; genus Timema; species Timema californicum. The sequence continues at coordinate 144,573 of CABFOW010000136.1, forward strand.
ATAACAATATGGTGGAGTGTTTAACGTTATTAATGTGGACGTTATGTTTGCTAACCGGAAGGTAGATCTCGCGTTAACTTTACGAGTACATTTACGTGAACATTAGCGCTAACCAAACATTGTAAAATCAAATGTAGTGGTCGTTATCGCTTAACCTCATGTCAAGTAAGCCCTAACGAATAAAATAACACGACATTGTAAAATTGGGCCTTATTATTCTGTTTGACTTATGAAGCAATTAAATTAATCTTAATCTTTGCATCTACACGCATTTGTATGAAAGTAATTTCTCAACAAGTATAATAATTTGAATTACAGAAATCGACTGGCAGTTGAAAAAGGTATTCCTTTGTGTGTTATTTAACAGAAGCTGACAGAAACTATTTCTGCGATAGGAAAAAAAACTCATTCTTTCAAATGGCAAGTACAGTACATATTTTTCATGAATAATATTTCCGTCATAAAATGTCTAAACAAACGTGATATTTTATGAATATTTTACAAAACTTTACTATTCTTAATAAACTTCTACAAAGTACCTATCAGAAAATAAAGAAATCAATGAAATAACAAATGCCTCCTTTTTGTATTTTAACGTAAAAAAGTTATTTTTATTCTAAGAAAGAGAGGCTTAACAATTATTTTTAATGTTCATATATGGTTCAAGTGCTTAGAGTTTGAGAAAACCTGGTTTAGATGATTTGCTAGAAATGAGTTAATTTACTCAACTTAATGTGAGCGAAGCCGTGGGCAAACTCGCGTAAGTTAATATAATTGTAAAAAAAGGAATGGTTGATTAATTTATTTAACAAAATAAATAAAAAAATATATGCAGAAAGACAGATAAAATATCCTTTGGCACTGAAAAAAGTTCAAAATTCAAAATAATACAAAATTATTAACATGGAGTGGCCACATTTATATGCTAATTACTCAAAACGTGTACGGGTGCAAAACTTTGTATTTATTGTAAAGAATTGTTCAAGACTAATTCAAATATTTGGCATTGAAAATAGTTCAAAATTTGAAATAAAATAAGATAATAAAAATTGAGTGGCCACATGTTTATGGTAATTAATCAAAAAGGGTGCGGGTACAAAAAAATGTATTTGTGGTTCAATAAGGTGCAAAAACTAATACAAAATTTTGGCAATGCCAAGGGCTCAACATACAAATGTAATACCGCAGTTTAACGGACGTGCTTCTATACCTTGGGAAGTAGTAAATTGAGATAAGATAAATATATTTTGAATGGTAGTATATACTATTTAATTAGACATTACACACCCCGCCATTTTTGGGGAGAATATTACCTTAAGGATAGTTTATTATTAACAAACTTTTGAAAACTACATTTTTCTCAAAAATTGCTCTAATTTTTTTATATGGATATTATAGGAGTGTTTTATATGACGAATAACATTGTAAATTTGTTTTTTATAGGAAAATATTTTTTATATATTGTTTAAATGTGACTATTATTTTTAAATTTAAAATATTTTGAGAAAGGCTTTAATTTTTTTTTATTAAAATTTGATATCTAGTCAGTGTTTTACATACTAAATAGCAAGGGTGTATAAAGGCTGGGATGTTCCTGACCCCCCTGACACGACAGAATATCTTCCCTAATTTGAGATCAATGGTTGAAACAGGCGTTTAACTGTTTTTATATATATACATGCTATATAGAGGTTTGCTATGTCAAAATATTGTTTAATCTAAAATAAAGGTGAAAAATACCTTACATCTTAAACAACCTTACATTTTGAGTTGAATAAATTTATAAAATACGTGTGAGAATATAATATTAGTTCATTTTCAAAGACGTTATTACAAAACATGATGGCTTAGGAAATTAAATCCAACCATCCCTAAACAAATGCAGTCAGTTGTTGTCATGAATATAACAAACAAATTCCAAGTTACAATACTCGAGAAGCGTGAGTAAAAGTTATATTGTTAGATGCGTCAGCGCTGTCATTACCATAAAATATATCATAATGTGAGTCTATTTTTATAGTTAGTAAGGTAACACCCTTAAAATCATTCTTACGCGAATTTTCAAGAAAACTTAATAAAGTCGTAGATTATATCATTTTGTGTAAGATAAGGTATTTACTACTCAGATTGTTAATCCCTTCCTCTGCTGGGCGTCATCCACTCTTAACTCCCCTAGGAAACAATGATTTGTCGAGGAAAGACGGAATATATACATTCTTGGAGTGAGAAACTGTTCAGCCTTCAATCAACTAAGATGTTGACTGAAGTTTGTTATCAACGTCAGAATAAAACGTTATATTGTAAGTAAAATCCATAACTCGATTAAAGTTCAAATTTAGATTATATTTATACACACTACACATGTTAGTTTAACATTTATTTTTATTTAGTGTTACAATAAGGGACAATCTTCTCTTCATCGCTAAACATTATTTACATCTTCCCGTCAGTGAAGCAGATATAAGGAATTGCCTTATGGACTATTAGACTTAACATACACACATGATTGCCACGTCAAAGGGTAAATCAATAGGAACTTTAATAATTCATCCATGAGGCAATTCTTAATATCTGCTTCACTGACATGGACTTGATGGCCAGAAGCTCACCCACCTGAGTGCGAGTGTCCAAGGGCAAGTCGGGCTCCATTGGTTCCTCTCCCGACCGCAAGATGCGCTCCAAGTGATCGGGAACAGAGCTTGAAGGCCCACCGTACTTCCGGGCGCGACGTAGTTTAGCCGTGTACCTGATAAACACACTCTTCTAATATGACACAGTTCACTGTTTTGAACTAAGAGATAAAACCAATCAAGACAGGGTTATTCAACTAATAGCATTAGTTCACTTGATTTTTCTGACAGAAAATAAACAATATAATATGTAGGAGATGATATGATATACTAAGGGCCAGTCTTATGACTCCTGGATAATTATTAATCTGGCCGATTAATATTTATATCGAGTAGATAAGTTAAAAGTGCTTCTTATGAATGTCGGATAGCATTTATCCGCAAGATAAAATGTATTTATCCATCACATTTTTATTGGGGGGCTTAAGTACCTGATAACTTTTTATCTGAAAGTTAAAATGGGCGTTGCCATAGTGATGCGTTGTTTTTCATGAGGTTGCGCCTATCAAAATCTGTTTTAGGTTAAAATCTTGGTTTACGTGTTTAGTAGGCATAGGCCCAGGACCAAACTATATATATAAAGTTAGAACATTTAATTCACACATTTATAAAAACTGACAAGCTATTTGTAGAGTTATAATTATATAAGAACAAATTATTTAAATGTGAGTACATTACATTAAATGTTGTAAAGGTTGTACCAAACTATTGACCACATTTTGGCAAATATCGAAATTAGTACTTGCAAGCAAAGCTAGCTTCTGCGCCCACATGACGTCATTTGTTTCCTTGCACTCGTTTAGCCATCATTATTTAACAAATTTTGAGCGTTGAAGCCACAAGCCATGTTGTAGCGCTAGCAGTAGGGTTTATACGCATGCGCGCATCAGTAAAAACAGTACCAACCCTGTGTTCTCTGCATAAAAATATATTTATGCTACAAATAGATATCCGGCAGACAAATTCAGTTCTTAATAGGCATAAGATATTAAACTGGCTGATAACCTTCATCTGGTCGCTAATTTTAACCCCCGATTGCAATATTTATCCGGTAGTTATAAGACCAGCCCTTAGGCCAGTGGAACCCATGGGGGCAGCAGTTAAGGACACATAGAGGCATAGCAATAATTGTGTAAAGGGCCTGGTTGGAAGAACATGTGTCCACAAATCCACTTTGGATCTCATAACAATTATTATTGCGACAGCAATCATTGTCTCATATAAATCATTGCAACATGGCAATCATTGTGGCATTAGGGAAGGTGCTTGGCTGGAGGCACACATGTAAGCAATTCCATATTACATCTCATAATACCCATTGTGGCATAGCAATAGTTGTTGCATTGTGGAAGATGTTTGGTTGGAAGTACCTATGTATACAACTTCCGGTGGGTCTCATAGATACCATTGTGGGCTAGTTACCACTTGCTTGTTTTTTTAGCTATCCCGGTTCATGTTATGCGCGCATATATCATAATTACTTTAAGGGGGTAGGGATGTGAAAGGATGCATTATAGAGATAATCTACCTACATTTAAATGGAAGGAGGGTGGGAAACCATTTAGAAAAAACACCCTCAGTAGAACCAATTGGTATTCGAACCCTGAGATTTCCATCATCAGCAGGCCAGTTTAACACGAAAATGACGCCTTAGACCATTCGGCCACTGAAGCGGGCTCAATTGCTTGTTACTGCGCTTATTAGCAAGGGTCATAAATTCTATAAAAAGCCGTGTGTATTTAGTATCCAGAATAAAGGTGACAAGAAAGGGAAGATCTGATCACCGTAAGTTATTTTATCGATTGACTTAATTAAAAATAAATTAAACTTTAACGATTTAGCATATTCCTTTAAGTAATTTTAAGGTACTACAATGTCAAAAATATCAGAAAACATAATTTTTTAGTCAAATTACTTCACAAAACATGTCTACTAGGCCACAAGTCACGGGTTCTTCTGGAGTCTGTTTGCGATGAGGATATTACTAGGGATTTGCGATCTCAAGTTTTTTTTATAAGATTAGAGCTTGAGTGAGATTCCTAGCACCCTAATATCGAGTCGAGTTTGAGTTAGATAAATAAATAAAATTAAAACTTAATAATGTAAATTAAAATTAATTATTTATTACTATGAAACAATATTTGAAATTAAATTCTAATTTAAAAATTTACGACAGAATTTACATGGTTTTACAATAAAAATTAAAGTTAAAAACATAATTTTAAGTTATAATAGAAAAATTTAGTCTATTTTCAAAGTAGTTTTTGACCATACGTAGCCGAAAAAATAGTTATGATTTAATTTAATACTATGTTAGTCCAGCCGATCAATTTCCTTCCCATAAGGGGTGCAACTATCTACTTGGCGTTAAACTTTACACTATACTAGAGAGATATAAATTTCCCTTATATCAAAGAAAAAGAGTTAAAGCAGTACTATGGTTATATATAAGGCGTAATTGACACAGTCTGATATACCAGGTTGCCTGTATCATTTCAGTCCTTCAAAGATATCCCTTTATATATCTTCCCTATCATTGTCTCCTACTCTTCTCCATTTAACAATCAGCTTGCTCAGTTGCTGACCTCGATAACATTTCAATGGCCATATGCCCACACACTACCCTCTTATTTCTCATTATTTCTACCTCCACCCCCATCTTTCCTCAACGCAACTACATTTTTAACAAACGGTCTCCAAACAAGTAGAGAGAAGAATAAGCAATGAGCTAGCCGTCACCAGAAATACAATAGAGTAAAGATAAATAGCCTTATACAACTAGCTCAAATTGCCAAGCTCATAAATATGTTGAGCTTGAGCCAGAGTATATAATAATAGCTCGGCTTGGGCTCAAAATCTTGAGTATTCGCAGATACCTACTATTAATCTCGGCCGACATTTGTAATGACGAGGTAATGATAGATCGTCAGGTATCAGGTCTACTACTTGCCTATACTTCCAATAGACCAAGACAACCACTGTTGCGACCAGCAGAATGACACTTGCAGAGGTGACACCCATAATGCAGGTCAAACCACATGTTCTACCAGGTTGATCTGAAATACACACAGTTATTCTGATTAAATTGTAGTCGTAATTGGTCATCTTGCATAAGGGTGGTGAAGGAAAATAACACAGTAATTGAAGTATACAATTTTATTTTTCTTAGGGGGCGTTCAAATATTACGTAAGCACCTTAGGGGCAAAGGGGTTCAAGCTTTTCTTATTTTTGCTGAAAAGTGGGGAGGGAGGTCAGAACAATGCTTACGTAAGACAGAGAATGATGGGCAATATTGAGGGAGGGCGCATCGCAAGCCGCTTGGACTCCGGCCAGCAATGAAGATGCTGAGCGGCTAAACGAGGAAGAAGTGGAGATGCCTATATAAGTAAGCCAAAGCTTGGGTGACCTAGTCCCCACAAATTGAAACATAAGATTTGAAAGTGTTGAGACGCGGATTCAAGGATCTTGGTCATCGGATTAAATGGAATTTAGGGTGTTTTTTTATAAATATAATATTAATGTATTCACTGATTTTTTTTATAACTTCAACTAGCAGTAGTTTTAAAAAAAAACTTTTATGATGCTATAACTTGTTTTAATTTTACCTGTTCAATAAATTTAAATTAATTGTATACCAATGTTAATAGTCATTATTATTTCTCAATATTAATTTACACCTATATGTTAATAATTACCAGCAATTTATAAATTGCATAAATGTTTAGTTTTTTTATCATCGTGTTCAGTTTATAGACAAAATTACAATTAAAAAAAAGTGGTTAATATCCTGTAAACAAATGAAAAAAAGTTGTCAAATCTTACGTAAGTTAGGGGGTGATATTTGCTTTTTTTATTATTACAAGAGGAGGGAAAGGTTAAAAAGACCAAAAATGTGCCTACGTAATACTTGAACGTCCCCTTAAGACCATAATGTCACCAGTATAGAAATGTCTTATAGGTTAGTATATACGATACGTCTGATAATAATCTAGACCGACAATTATTATGACTGAATGAGACGCAGTAAGACACAATGGAGCACATGTCTGAGTAGGAAGTCATGGTTGGTCAAATGGGTGCTGAGGGGAAATTTATTGTTATTTAAATGCGTGCTGAGCTGGGAGAGAACATTCCAGATGGAGCGCTAACAATATCGGCCATTCTAACCTCTCTTGGCACTGATGACCCCTTCAGCAATGACGCCTGTGCTACTAGGTGCAGGAATAGTGCTCTTCTTCCTGTTCTCCTTGGAGCTTGAGGGCATACACACACAGCTGAACTGGGAAGTACAGGTGCAGATATTATCTCCTGTAATGTAGCCGGTCTGACATCTGAGGGTGTTGTTGGTGTCGAACACCAATTTCACTACAACAGACAGATACCACAGAGACTGGTCACATGCAACCAAGGAACACTCAAGTATGGAGCACTGAGGATTTGCAGGAGACTAATATTTAGGTTCCTGTCAAGGAAATACGACCAAGTTAATAAGCTAGTACACGTGTGACTAATGTGACTGAGAGTTCCGATAGTAAGCAACGAGTAAAACTTCAATCCCAACTGTGGCTGAATCACAGTGTTTTGTCTATTGTAGTTTTGCAACACTATAATGAAAATAATTGAAGGTATTATTATCTTGTATATAACCTGTCTTGTATTAAAGTTATTCTTAATATTAACTATACACCAAAATTAATTATTACTGTGCTATTGTCAACAACAATACATGGCGTAATTGAAATAGGGATATAAAATTACCATCATGTTAAGTTTATTAGTGTGGATTGAATCCTTCCTTATAAGCCAAGGTCAAAATCACCAGATAAGTGTTGAGCGCTAAAATGACAATCACGTGAAAGTCGAAATACTACTTAACAGGACAGGTAAAGAAGCGTTGCAACTGTACAACTCATCTAACCTCAATAACAACAAAGTTGACAATGATAGTCAATTATTATTGACAAATTTTCTAACAATTTAAATCCCAAAAAGGACAGTGCTGCGGAAAGTTTTCCGTACTAGTCAAACGACGCAAGCATACCTAGAATTGGTAAATGTCGATAGGGAAATGGTTAAACCCTTTATGGAACTAAATGATGATCTGATCTCAAACCTCATGGAACGCGATTTAGTTCATATTGTTAAAATTGGTTTTAAGGGAAAGCTTTTTTTAATCAAACAAAAATTTGTTCACATGTATGGGAAAATTTAATAACCCAGCCAAAATATTTACTCCTGATCTAAAAAAACCAGTTATGAGGCCTTCAAAACTAATCCCAAACAAATTAAGGCCTAGGTCTAAAGTTAAGTTAATAATGTTAGAAAAAGGCGAAGCTATTGGCAAAGTGAAAAACCCAATTGTGAAGATTAGTAATTTAGTATTCATTGAAATAATATACAACTAAATCAGAATTGTCATAAATTTTCTAGAGTAGAACAAAGTATTGTTAAGAGTCTTGATTGAAGTACCAACATAAGATAGTAATTTCAGTTTTTACTTGAGTTTGGTGCCACAAACTTGTTATAACACAAATTTTTATAACATACAATAATGGAAATTAAGATGATATGGTCGTGTCCGTAAGTAGATACACTGTACGTAATTCTACGTAGATTTTAATTAGTTGAAAAATGACATACATACACGGGAATAAAACCCGGGACCTTTGGCTTAGCAAAACAATGCTTTTATCATTGAGCTAACCAGGATTCATTCCATGCTCAGGGTCATTCTTTATTTACAGACTCAAGCTTTGAGCACGGGATGAGTTCTGGGTAGTCGCGGTACGAGCATTGGCACACTAAGTCAATACGACAAGAATGTCTTGTATTTATTCTAGTGCTAAACCGCAAATTTTGAACCCGTACCCAATAACAGTGTTTGTTCCGTGTAACAATAACTCTAAATTTGGTTTGTGTTGTGGATGCTCATGTAAATGTCACATAAGTAACACATTTTAGTACTGTAGAATGTTTATTTCCACGCTCTTCCTGTTATACTAAATGATGGAGTATATTAGAATAAGTTGTTGAGATAGCAGTGGAGGGTAATTCTGATACAAGATGGAGCTCTAAAGCAGCAGCAGTAAATGCTATTTCAAGTCAAATAAACAAATTGGTTGATGCAGTGGAGAGATTTTGACTGAAACTGTTCTGTTCGATCACTGATTGATGATTGTGCTTGAAGGGAAGCTGGACATAATAATAGTTATTTAGTAATGGAAGTAATAATAGGAGTTGGAAGTAACCTGCGGTATTGATTTCAGTGATGTCCTCAACAACCTCTCATTCATTAAGGCTAGAAAATGTATTTTTTCAGTGGTGTACAACAAGAACAATGCAAACTATAATCGAATAAAAAACTTAATGGAATCACACTAAGCTTATTTTACTTCTGCATTTTGTATGGGTAGGGTCATGGGGAGGGCAGCCATTTTAACATTCGCCCCGGACACCAAAAAGCCTAACTACGTCACTGTATATAATAGAATCCCCAGACAATAAGTAAACATGAAATCTCTAGGTTTTAATATATAATTAAGGATGGTGGAAACATCTTGCGTAGAAGTATAGACTATTTAAGAAAATTTAGCAATGCCCAATTAATTCAGGACAAGAATAATTTCTATCAACTCACAACCTTATTTAGGCCTAAATACCTAAGTGATCAAAATAATCATAGCACAGATTGTAACAATAATGACCATACACATAATCAAGTATTAAATAGTACTCATTCAAATAGGGCAGTACGGTGTCCTACCTATGATAAATTAGGTATTTATAAGTATGTGTGACCTACAAGAGGTTTAAAATAAAAAAGGGAGGTGAAGCATCTGTACTGAAGAGGCTTATGAGCGTCATGTGGGACAGCCACATTGTAGTGTATTGTATTGTATTGTATTGTATTGTATTGTATTACTCTTATAACCTACTGAATTTTAAAGCTATGATTATTGTTTCATTCTTAACAACTATATAAAACAAATACAGATAACATAGCCACTTAGAAGAGTGGAGGAGTTATCGTGATTTATAGTTCACTACTTTCAACTTTGAAATCTCCTGGGTTCAAGTTTGAGGGGAGAAATTGCTCTAGTATACCAATCCTACCCGGAAGAGATGTCGAGCTGGCGCAGTCCTGAGGACAAATGTTTAGATGCAACTTCTCCAGTGGATCGCAGATGCAGTCAGGACACGTGGCAGTGTCAGGGCTACACGTAGCATACCTCGGCGTGTTATTGGTAGAGAGCTTGGAGTTGCGGCGCCATTGGCAGCCTACGTGGAGTCTAAAACCACAGACAAGTTGGATCAGGGCAAGCGATATTTTAGAAATCGGAAACCTGAGGCTCATTACTAAGGATAAGCAAATCTCCCTAACACAATTCTAGGAGATAAATGTAATGAAAATTACTAAAACTGTCTCATTTTAAGTCATATACCATAATGCACACGATACTTTCATCCATGTTTGTATGCTACAGCCTACTTTCCATCCTGATTGCCTGATACAACCAATTTGTCACCCTGTTTGAATGATCTAACATATTTGTCATCCTACTTGCCTGCTATAAACTGATTCTCATCATACTTGTCTGATATAACCTACTTGTCGCCCTGCTTGTCATTGAAGCCCTTGCCGGTCCCAAAACCGCAAGTTTTGGAGCAGTCCTTTGGATTTTCTTTCTCTGAACAGAACTCCTTGTTGTGCTCCTCAGCCGTGGAGTGGGACAAGTTGCAAGGACCAAGGACGTTGTCTACCAGCGTCACCGAAACCAGGGCTATTATTGGCCCCCCCGTGATGGGGGATATCTTGACCACCAGACTGTGGACACATTGCAAACACATTGAGAACATCCTACTCTTCTTTTCTTTGCACCGCGTCTTATCACCCTCCCCCCACCTGCGGGATATATGAAGTTTTGCTCAAATAATGTCGAAGAAAGAAGGCTAGAATTTATATTAAATTTACGCACATTTTCATGGTTGGAGCGTGAGGATACATTTAGGAAATATACTTAGTGCACTGTGGGTATTTACGCATCAACCTCCCCGTCACCGGTAAATCGGACAGTAACCGACTGACAGCTTTATCCCACTGACACGAGTTTACAATCAGATCTTGTCAGGAGTACTCTGATACAAGAATAAGGCCCTTTATTAATATTAATGTTCATAGTAATGTAAAATAAGCAACAAAGTTGAGTTGTGCTGGTGTACAATAAACAAAGTTGAGGTGTGTTGGTGTACAATAAACAACAAAAGTTGGGATGTGGTTGTGTAGGATAAATAACATATTTGGGGTGTGCTGGTTTACGCTAAACATCATTGGGGTGTGCTTATGTAAGATAAACAATAGAGTTGGAGTGTGATGGTGTATGATATACATCAAAGTTGGGTTGCACTGTTTCACGAAAAACAACATAGTTGGTGTGTTAGTGTATGATAAACAACAAAGTTGGGGTGTTCTGGTGGATAATGATCAGTATAGTTAAGGTGTGTTTCTTTAATAAACAATATAGTTTGGAAGTGAAAAAATATATAGTTAGTACCCTTGCACCGACATTGATTATGATGACCGTACCGGCCTTAAATGCAAACATTCAAGACTAATAAAATCAAGGATAAAATTTTTAATTTGTAAAATGTCGTTTGGGAATGAATGTGCTGGTGTAAGCCTCCGAACCCCCCCCCTTTTTTTTATAAATAATAGCCAAGGGGTCACAAGCGAACAATAGTTTATTGAATAAACAATTAATCAATATATATATATACATATATATATATATAATTTTTTAACAATAGCAATATGTGCATAGAGGCTAGAGACCCGCCACCTTGTGGCTTTCAAGAGAAATAATAATACATTTCATTCAAAAGGGTAAACGACAGAGGTACTTCTTAAAAGTTAAGATTCGAAGTAACTCAAATCATAAATATCCTGCCACCTGGTTACAACCATATGTAGGCCTACCTTCAAAAGGTATCAAATACAATGCTCTAAAATATTAAACTTTAACAACTCTGCCAACTTGTGGCGACAATACGCACTATAAAATAATAGAAGTTCTTGTTATGGTGTCATAATCATGGAAGAAAGTCGTTGTGAAAATAAGATCTGTTGATACGACTGAGTTAACATATGGTAGTCGTATCAACACATCGTGTTTTTCACAACAACTTGTTTCCATGATTATGACACCATAAGTGTAGAAACATGTTGAAATAAAGTATTCCAGCATCTTTCCAATGCTGGAAATGCACAAGGAAGGAGTAATGGGACAAGGAAACAGATAAGGCTTAGAATACTATATTACATTCTCTGCTTCATTTAAACTCGTTTCACATTTGTTATCCTATAAATTAAATTTTATACTTGTCAACTTTAATTCACACTTTAAACACGGTTTCATTATCAATAGTATATTCTCAAGTCGTTGTATGACAATTCTCAATTATTTAATTATAACCCAATTTGCAGATGTTAACCTCTTAACCTTAAATTTCATAATTTGATTTTTCAACTTACTTGAACTTAAACTTTGTTTTGTCCAACATACTTTGTTATCTGTGAGCTTTACAACAGCCTTTTAACGTATTTTAACGTATTTTAGACATATCATCTTATATATATATATATATATATATATATATAATATATATATACATATATATATATATAATTTTTTAACAATAGCAATATGTGCATAGAGGCTAGAGACCCGCCACCTTGTGGCTTTCAAGAGAAATAATAATACATTTCATTCAAAAGGGTAAACGACAGAGGTACTTCTTAAAAGTTAAGATTCGAAGTAACTCAAATCATAAATATCCTGCCACCTGGTTACAACCATATGTAGGCCTACCTTCAAAAGGTATCAAATACAATGCTCTAAAATATTAAACTTTAACAACTCTGCCAACTTGTGGCGACAATACGCACTATAAAATAATAGAAGTTCTTGTTATGGTGTCATAATCATGGAAGAAAGTCGTTGTGAAAATAAGATCTGTTGATACGACTGAGTTAACATATGGTAGTCGTATCAACACATCGTGTTTTTCACAACAACTTGTTTCCATGATTATGACACCATAAGTGTAGAAACATGTTGAAATAAAGTATTCCAGCATCTTTCCAATGCTGGAAATGCACAAGGAAGGAGTAATGGGACAAGGAAACAGATAAGGCTTAGAATACTATATTACATTCTCTGCTTCATTTAAACTCGTTTCACATTTGTTATCCTATAAATTAAATTTTATACTTGTCAACTTTAATTCACACTTTAAACACGGTTTCATTATCAATAGTATATTCTCAAGTCGTTGTATGACAATTCTCAATTATTTAATTATAACCCAATTTGCAGATGTTAACCTCTTAACCTTAAATTTCATAATTTGATTTTTCAACTTACTTGAACTTAAACTTTGTTTTGTCCAACATACTTTGTTATCTGTGAGCTTTACAACAGCCTTTTAACGTATTTTAACGTATTTTAGACATATCATCTTATATATATATATATATATATATATATATAACTAAATTGAAGACGAATTATTCATTTTATATTTAATGTTCATAATTTGACAATATAATTGTACTATAATTAAACCTAATTATACATTTTGATTTACAATTTCAATTGATTACATCAACTATATTAACTAATTTATTAATAAACTCTTTTTAAATATTTTTTGAACAATATTTATAAGTCTTAATTTCTAACTTCCCTTTATTCTTACTGTTACATTACAGAAATATAAATCTCTATAGTCACTAGCAGATATTCAAGGGCATAGTAACAAGAGAAACAAAATCTCGTTTCAAAGATTAGTGCAGTTTGCAGCCTATTCTGATACAGGGTCCCTGGTATGGATCCTGGTTCCGGGATGGTTGAGATGGCCTACTATCATTATACTTCCCCAATAATCCGTGACTCACTCGATATGCTCAGATGCCGCAAGAAGTGCCCCGACGTCCGCCACGTACAAGATTCCACCTTCACTCGTGATATTGAATACGCGTTGGTCCTCTAGAATGAAGAATGCCCCACGTGGGTCCCGGGGACGGGCAAGGCGGGCATATTGGTGAGCGCCCCGGAAGATTTTAACATGTCTCGGGTACCACTCAAGCTCCGTGTTCAAGAGGGCCCCTCTTATTGGTCGATAGTGGGCAAATGGTTCACTCAGGCCAACTGCCCGTAAAGTAGGAACGAAGTCTACCTGCAAATATAGCAACAAGGTTATATAGCTCAGCACAAAGTCTAACTGCAGAGACAAATAGCAAGAATATAGCTCCACACAAAATCTATCTGCAGATCTAAACTACAAGAGTATAGCTCAACACGATGTCTACCTGCCAAACAAACAATAAAATAGCTAATCAAGAAGTCTTCCTATATCCCACACACACCTACAATTTGAGGAGGTAGAGCAATGAATAACACAGATAGTCCACAGCCAAAGTAAGATGAGCTAGAACCAGGAACCAAACTTTATTAAAATGTATAAAGTAGAAAAAATTAAGGTAATGCATAGAGATAATAATGTATACACAATTTAAATGAACTACATTATTAGAAATGGCCAAAATATAAACTGAATATTAAGCTGGCTGGCTTGTGATTAGTGGTTTCAAGTGACTACTGTTGGTTCCTTTTAATATGAAATTTACCTGGGCTATAAAAAATATCAGCTCAGTCAATAGAAAAATAAACTATTAAGAAATGCACTGGAATGTCTGAGGTGCAAAAGGGACCTGGTAAATAAATAGTGGACTACGACCTAGCCTGATCCTCAATATTGATAGCCATAAGTTGATTGTACCTTATCTTTGGCTACTGGGAACAAACCTGGATACATGCTAAGGTAAACATACATGGATTGTAAATAAATAATAATACAAACATTGTACGGGGAAGTGATATAAATAAACATATGTAAACATAGTTTCAGATATTATTTATGTAATATCACATTCATATCTATTTCAGTATCACTGCCTGAAGAACTCCGGCTAAGAAACGAGACTAAGGTAATCCATAAATATAATGTAATTTTATTTAATGAGACAAATATTCCATTGGTAACATAAAACAATATAAAATATTGAAATGATTGTTGTCACACAAAGACAAAATTTGTTAATATTTTAGTTAGTAGTCTATAAATAAAATAAAATAATATTTAAGAATATATTCTTGGGACAAAATAAATATTGTATGTTCAAAGAAGACTAAAATGGTAACACTAGGTGTTGAAAAATAAATCAATATTTTTAAATAATATTTATGATTTAAATACTGAGCAAAACAAGTTTAATAAATTTAGTTCAGTTCTTGGAGAATAGTTTAAATTGTTTTTGTCCTTGGATTTCTGGAAATAGAAAAAGATAAAACCGTAAATATTAGAATAATCTCACCGATTAAAAAATGAAATGTCCTCTGTTGAAATCTCGAAAGAAAAATTGTCACGAGATTGAAAATATTTATATCAAAGAGTACGAACATTTCCAGTGCATCACTGGACACTGTAATCACCTCTGAATTAGTTTCATGATGCTTAAATAACATTTTTACAATACTAATTAATAATTAGAAAAATCGAACAAATCTTAGTCCTTGTCAGAACTACACATGAAAATAAAAGTCTTCCACTGGAATTTTAAAATGCTCCAAATCATTTTATACCATTGTTTTGTCTATAAAAAACAAAATTAAAAGATAGTCCAAAACAACAATTAGAGTATTAAAATATGTCATATTTAATCAGCCTAGGCTAAGCAGAAATAAATTAAGTTATTCAAAGAATAACTGAGACCCCAAAAAACATTAGGGAAATTATGGTGAGTTATAAAAAGTAATAGTTTAGACATATTATACTGCCTAAATTAGAATATCGCGCTGTAAACCAAGAACCAATACTTGTTTTCACCCCTCCGTTCCTTGGTGGTTGTTACTTCCGAGCCCACCAATAGAACGGAGTAGTGGTTCCACAAGTCTGTTGATATTCTTTGATCGTAAACAAACTGCATTCCTATCAATGAAAAAAAATTGATTTTTTTGTGTATAAATTTAGAGGTGAGTAAACTAAACTGGTATATTTCCACTTTGTATACAGCATGTTCGGAAACTTATAGCCTAAATTGTAAATATAGCCTGTTTAAACCAAAAGTAATTTAAAATCCCTAGACACTCCCCTACAGAAAACTATGCTAATACCATTAAATGGTGTTCAAAGTTTCGGCGTACAGCGCCGGGATTGTAAGGGTGTTCAAGCATGCGTGTACAACAGGTTGCATAAGAGCTAGGCGCGCGGCACTACTCACCTCGACATCTTGCAGCACGGCAGCAGAACATACCGCAATTAATAGTAAACAACACACCAGTCTTTCTAGAAATGGGAATACGTTCTGAGTGTAAGCATTAACAGTCCAACACCACAGAAAGTGCCTGCAATTGTTACACGTGTAGTGCCACGTGCCTAACTCCTATGCAACCAGTTGTACACGTATGCTTGAAAAATATTGCTGTCCCGGCGCTCTATGCCGAAACTTTTAACACAATTTAATGGTATTAGCATACTATTCCGGAAGTAAGTGTATAGGGATTGTGTATCACTTTTAGTTCAATCAAGCTATGCGTGCATTTTGGGCTATGGATTTCATTACACCCCGTATGTGCCTTATAAGTACGAGGAAGTAAGAAATTACTTCCATAGATATGATAAAATAAATACTTTAAACATTCAACTCTTGAAGCAAGATTTGGTGAAAACCAAAGCTACCAATATAAAAATAATGCCATCACACAACAAATATATTTAAAATCAATATTAGTAATAAATAAAAGTGGGGAATTAAAATAATATTATACCACAGTATTGGAGTTTGATATTAGAAACCAGAAGGTTGCAGTACGTGCTGAGATTTGCTCCCCTTACCTTGATATTCCTGTCATGCTCCAGTGGCAGGGTCATTCTAGGCTCACCGCGACTCTCTGGAGGGTTATCTTCCTCATTCCTCACTTTGACCCTCATAGTCACTTCCATACTCCGTTTGGAGGGCATGATCTGGCACTTCACCTTTACCCAAAAGAAAGGAGTCGGTGCAGGGGTGTCTTGGTCCAGGAAGTCCTTGAAACGGAGAACCCAATTCTCGACGCCAGTAACGGTATGTAACTTGTCCAACGAACAGAACTGGCTGCCTGGAAACATGGACCTAGATTGGACAAGTTCAACTAGGGTGGTGGTCAGATGTCTAGCAGTCTCTTAATATTTGTTGGAGTTGTGTTAAGGGCACCCCCAGGATTGTCTGTATTACTCGTTTTACTCACCATCAAGATGGGTGTATGTTGGTGATATACTAGGATGGTCAGTACTACACATTGCACTCACCATCAAGAAGGGTGTATGATGGTGATATCTAGGATGGTCAGTACTACACATTGTAATCACCATCAAGAAGGGTGTATATTACTGTGCTACTAGGATGGTTGGTATTACACATTGTACTCACCATCAAGAAGGGTGTATGAAGGTGATATCCTAGGATGGGCAGTACTACACATTGTAATCACCATCAAGAAGGGTGTATATTACTGTGCTACTAGGATGGTTGGTATTACACGTTGTACTCACCATCAAAAAGGGTGTATGATGGTGATATCCTAGGATGGGCAATACTACACATTGTAATCACCATCAAGAAGGGTGTATATTACTGTGCTACTAGGATGGTTGGTATTACACGTTGTACTCACCATCAAGAAGGGTGTATGTTGGTGTGATCCTAGGATATAGCTTGTAGAGCAGAAGGTGAGGTCCAATAGGTCCTATTATCTGACCCGGTCGGTTCTCTAATACGGAGTACTCCGCCTTTCTCCAGAGACACATGTCCAGATAGTCCTGAATCCAACATTTATCAACATTACATGTATTCCTTCATATAGTCGGACTCTCTCGCACTTCCAAAGTTAAAGTGTGAATATGTGTTATACACGTCAATGAACGAGGAATCTAAACGAGTACATGCTCATCGCTCATGTTCCCAACTGAAAGGTGAGTTTGATTAGCCTGCATTGTTCCAGGTAGCAAGAACACCAATATTAAGAAGAACATTGGGTTCAAACCCCAAGTTTATTGGTTCTAGATTGATATACTATAGATAGGGATTGACACGTGAGCCTACCTTTAGAAAGATTACCTCAAATAATCAAAACAATGTAACGTAATACTAACCATGTCTGGAGGGCGTAGAGTAATGTGAACTGTCATCTGAGCAGATTCATCTCCTGTTATCTGCCATGCTGTTACCAATACAGACACATTACCCTTGAGAGGACCTACACAACAATTATATACACATTAACAGAGTGATGTATGCTGTCATCTGAGGATACTCATAGTCTGTTATCTGCCATGCTGTTACCAGTACAGACACATTACCCTTGAGAGGACATACACAACAATTATATACACATTAACAGAGTGATGTGTGCTGTCATCTGAGGATACTCATAGTCTGTTATCTGCCATGCTGTTACCAGTACAGACACATTACCCTTGAGAGGACCTACACAACAATTATATACACATTAACAGAATGATGTGAGCTGTCATCTGAGGATACTCATAGTCTGTTATCTGCCGTGCTGTTACCACTACAGACTCATTAGACTTAACTGCACCTACATGATAACAACAAAGTTATGTGGACTGTGATCAGTTCACAAATATTAGTAATTAATTCTCCTATATATTAACATTTTCTAGTTGCTCACGTTCATAAGTTACACCAAAAAGACCCTATTCCGAAGAGAAAAAAAAGTTAAATTTGGAGATGTACAGTTCAGAATTAACTTTTTTTAATAATTAAAAAACAATCTAGGGCTATTAACACTAGTAATTACGTAACACCAATTTATGACCTATTGACGTCACCTGTGTTCATGACGGATTCAGATGGGAACTTAAGGTCCCCAGTCTTGGAGTCAATACCAAACCATCCGACCCAGTCTCCAGATTCCTGTAGAGAGTATTGGATATTGCCCTGTTCAAGGCTCGAACTGTTGTCCCAAACCGCTCTAGCACGGAGGATGGTTACACCTGACAAGGATTTGTCCATCGGGAGGAACATATCCACAGAGCTCAGTGGGAAGTATAGGGAGGCATCTGTAACAAGTAGGTCCATACTATTAGGAACCTCAACAAACTTTTCAATTAACATAATGTCTGGGCCAGTTCCTCTACAGTTGTAAGAAGAGAGAAGGGTCATTTAAGAGAGCCAATATGTCCACTTGGGGACCAGCAAGTAGTACGTATGAAGAGCGCTAGAGAGATATTGTAGGATATATCCACTATAATAGCAGCCACAAGTAGTATACATTATGAATCCTATTATTTTAAGACATTATATTCAAGCTCTGTATTGTTAAAGTATGGTCCATAAGCGTCATTTGCTGAGCGGCTGACCTTACTGATCTAATCATTATGGTAGCTTACGAGACAAAAATGAGTTCATTGGAATATTTCTACAACATATTCATATCAAGCGATGATTTAAAAAAAAAATAAGATGGCTTGAATAACAACAGAGACGTTGGCACAGTTTAACTGGTACTTAATTTAAATATATAGAGGAAGGTTGCCGATATTGTAGTATTACCCAAATCGTACTTTTCGTTTTAAATAAAAAAAATATTTATTTCTGCCATTTAACGGTTCAGCAAGGAACTAAATTTATACCCCATCTTACTCAGTTTACCGCGTGGTTGTAATTCACTCATCAGGCGAACTAAATCACTTTGTGCAACTCGAGGTAAGCTGATGCTAATGTTTTAATGTAGCGGAATACTTTAGAAAACGCTTAGCAGTAAAATAGTCCTCTTGTTAGTGTGCATTTCACGTAATTACTTTTTATGTTATTTTAACCGTTTGTTTGTTAGGATGTTTATTTGATTTTAACCGTACTCTTGCTTGGTTCCAAAATCATACCGGTACGATTTTGGCGGCTAGTTGACAATTTTTGTCACAGGATGGTGAAATGAAAGTATGGTCTGCAAATAACATGGAAAAAGCACTCCATGTGTTAAGAAGTTAGAGCATGGGTTTTAACTAGGCGTCAGAATCTTATAACATTTCCAAACCAAGAAGTTAAAGTATGGGTTTTAACTAGCCATCAGAATCTTATAACATTTCCAAACCTACCCTGAGGCTCCATCTTGATGGAAAAGTAAAAAGAATTCCAGAAGGAGTTACTGGAGTAGCCCTAAATGGTTGTCTTCCCACTCTACCAATAGCTTTAGAAAATGAAATATCCAACCCTTAATCAAACTTTTAAATGTTTTCTTGGTATGATAAGTATTGTAACCTCTTTTGTTTTCACAAAATGCAGAAGGCCCAAAAACCAAACACAACTAAACAGAGTGGGTCATTTGAGCGATTTAAGTAACAATAGCCAGAGAACAGACTATTGTTTCTCAGACGCACGCAACTCACTCGGTTGCAGAAAATAGTCCTAAGACGGTCGTCCCTTGTGCCCTTAATTTTGAAACTTCATGACATAGTTTTTATGTATAAATAAATATCCTGAGCCTATAGGTGCTCGTAGAATGCGGAACAAATTTACAACATAAAGGAAATACCAGAGGTAACTTTTAAATAGTTTATTTATTATAATAGTAATAGTAATAATAATAAATGAAAAATATATATAAACAATGTATAAAGGTACATATAATAAATATGATTAACGTATTATTTGAATATTTAAAACGTCGAATATATATATTGATAAATGTTAAATATTGAAAGTTAATTCGACATTCAGTCTCCAATAATATCTATTAGTTTACTTTAATTTAATATGAATTGATCAAGACCAAGATTCTCTTTCACTACAATCACAAAAGACTATATTATTATAGTCCAAAAACATTAACCTCATCTTTAAAAATAACAAATCCCTATTTACAAAGTCAACCGAATAATCAACTTGACTAAATATACCCTTTAAAGTAATAAATAAATTAAATGCGTCCAAAATAGATACGAATAATAAACAAAACTGACTTAAATAAGCTTAATTTCATTTAGATTAAAAAAGGAGCAAAAAATTTTGCCAAGACTTTTCTTACTTGACATTTAGTTATATTTAGTATCATAAGTAGTTTCTAAGTAGTTTATATGATTAAACCATTAGTAAAAGTATTAAGGCAGGTATTCCCTAGTATTACTAAAAACATCTTAATTCTCCAATTTTTTTTAAAAAGAGACTAAATGTTCTCCGTGAATATATAGAAATACACATAAAGTTTACACACAATCATATCTTACGATATTTCAGTAATTAAGTTAGGACCAGCAATGATTGTTCAATATCAATTGAAATTTACATTGACTTGCAGTAAATTTAATTTGTATTAAATATTAAATATTTATTACTTTAGAATTATTTTCTACCTATCTCCAAGATCAAAAATAATTCATACCACAATATTAAACTATCGATGTAATTCGATTCCAGCAATGATCTCCGAGTTTATGATTTACTTTAGTATTTGGAAATATTTTCAAATCAACAACGATAAAATTTAAACTCAATTCCAATATCATAGTATTTTAAATCTGTTATAAAAAGCCAAATGAGAATTTTGAAAAGTTACATATAAAAAAATGTATTCAAGCTGAAACATTAATTTTGTCTTACATTTTCCAATAACGCGTGGCTAATGCTACCTTCGCCTCTACAAATGGTCAATTCCAAGAGTGCTGGTAATGGCAACACACATGCATTATATTTGATTAGATTCAGAGACAGAGGAGGGAAAGGAACAAGAGTGGAGGAACATAATTGTGTCACGTGAGAGGGGAAACGCATAACAAAACACATGTTCATGAAGCTCTGAGAAAGAACTCCCTCTTCCTGGAACACTATTCTTTGGGCTAGAATACGTCATCGAAACAATTTCTTTTCTCAATCACTTTATAATGTTATACCACTGCACGCCTCCTAGCAGTCAACGCTCGAACTCTGGTCGTGTCAGTCAGTTGCTTATGCGCTGTGGCCTTGTTAAGATGTGTAGTGTTATTGCGGATCCGTCGTGTGGAGTTTTGATGGTGCAATGGACTAAGTTGATCACACTATATCTTCTTCTTTCAACTTTGTTTTGTAGCTAATGCTAGAGTATAGATGTTTGTAAGCTGGCTTATCAAGTTGACAAACAAACATGGTTACAATCACATGTTTATTCAAGAAACGGAAAGGATTGGCAAGAAATTGTATTATTCCTTCATGAGAAGACATCCTGGGCTTTCACTACGTCAACATGAATACACTCCAATGGCGCGAGCTAAAGATTTTAACAGGGAGAGTGTTAACGAGTTTTTTTTGGACATCCTTGAAATTACATGAAAATGAAATCATATTGATTCAACCCGAATTTTTAACGAATCAGGATTTTATATTGGGCAGAAAACAAATGAAAGATTAATTAGTCGAAAGGGGATAAAACAAGTAGTAACCATTGCAGGCGGAGTAAAGGGTAATAATACGACTTTTGTCACATTTGTTAGTGCATTATAAATGTACGTCCCCACAATGAATATATTTACGATACTAAGAATTCTCCCATTATTAGAAAATAAATATCCAGCGGGCAGCTTAGTGACTATGTCCGAAACAGACTATATTGACAGTGAACGGTTTGTAAAGTGGCTACAGCATACTATCGCTACGGTTAAACAAGACAAAGATAAAAAAAAGTGCTTCTGGTATTGGATGTCCATAGCACACATTCAAATATCTTGAGGCGCTAAAACAGCCTCAGAAAACCGCATAGTCATGCTGTAGCTTCCGTGTCATACATACCATGCATGGATTACAGCTCCTTCATGCTGATATTTCCGCGCCACTGGGGAAATATTATGGTCGAACAGTAGGGTAATGGCTTACTGCTCACAGAGAAAAGTCTGTTGCTCAAGAAAATGTAGTGCATTTATTAAACGAAGCGTTTGAAAAAGTAGCAACGATCGTAAATGCAGCGAGTGGCTTCAGGGCTACAGGAATATGGCCAGTTTTACATCCAGTGGTGGACACTTTCACACATTTAGATGATCCAAGTCATGAACCTGATGGTTATAGGCCTACCAACTGTGAAAAGGAAAATAAGTCTAAGGCTAACAGTAAAGAAAACTCACACAATTGGGAAAATGTAGGCTTAGATCTTGGCTTTGACCTAACCATTGTTGAAAACAATAGTGAGAACCAGTCAGATTACAATGGAGGTGGAAAAATGTCAGGTATAACTGGGAAATATAGCCTATTTCATTAATGAGTGCAAGTGTCAAGAATAAGAAGAAGAAGCAAAAAAGGGCTCAAAGTGCCATCGTTATAGCCACCAGTCCTTGCAAAAATGACCTAAAAGAAACTTTTCACAAAAGATCCAAGCGAACACGGAATTTAAATAACAAATTCAAAAAACTATAAAAAATACGTTTCAAGGCTCGACTTAATGAAGCTACCTGCAGCAAAACTTCCGATAACAAAGGGTTTGTTGAAATGTACAATAATGACTGATTCTGCATTCTTTGTGTAGAGACTGCAATTGAAAACATAATTCAGTACACAAATTGCTCGAAGTGGGCTCACGAGTCTTGCTCTGCAGTTACAATAACAATTTAACTTTGTTTGTAATACTTGTTCTTCTAATGTAAGTTTAGACCTAAATTGTGTTTACAATCAATTTATCAAATTGACTTTTAAAAACAGGAAAGTAAAATT
This sequence comes from Timema californicum, assembly GCA_902141385.1. NCBI lineage: Eukaryota > Metazoa > Arthropoda > Insecta > Phasmatodea > Timematidae > Timema > Timema californicum. The sequence goes on from CABFOW010000136.1 coordinate 167,995, forward strand.
TTGATTTAAATTTATACATACATTTCTACATGGTGCCAATTCAAATAGGACACTTAGTTTTTAGTCTGATGACTTTTTTTGTTATTTTAAATCCGCCAATTATATTTCAATTAAATGTTTCAATAAATAACGCTCACAATAACAACTATAAATACACGCAAGTACAATTTTGGAACCAAAGGTACGGCTTATGAAACTGGTTGCTTAAATCCTATCGAACGTAAGGGTTTGGGAAACAATGTTTTACTCCCTTAGTGTTTTAAAATAAAACTGTAAAACAAGTTTTAATATTTTAGAATAAAACTGTAAAACAAGTTTTAATAAAGCTTAAAGTCCATACTCTATGGTGGCGTGAACACTTTTTAGGTTTGACTAATATATATTAGAAAAAAAAAATGAAATCCCTGAGGTTGTACGATATCTGCAACAGTCCCCTACTAAAAACAAACATTAAAAATATATTATTTTGTTTTGCTATCTCCTAGACATTTTTAAAAATCTTTTTATACATACACTTTTGATATAAACCATAAATCCTTGCCTATATCTTTAGTTTTGGGTAATAGCTTATAGAACATGTACTGTGCATAGCTTAAAGATAATATATTAAACATATTACATTATTTGAGAATCATACATCTATTTATAGATGGGCGTACCTGATTGATAAAATCTAAATAAATAGCACTATCTTAAATAAAAGTCCCTATACAGTAATGGATGTTGTCTGGTAGAGTATTAGGATATTTTAAGAATTAAAGAGCTTGTATGACTCGGTTTATGAATAGTGTTGAAGTGAAAGAAGTATGCGAGGATAGGAAAGTGAGGAGAAATTTAGTGAGGATGGATTAGGTATAGAACTGCCGTTTTATGAGCTATGCACAATTTCTTGGTCTCCCTGTAAGGGAACGACGTGATTAGCTATGTATATAAAATATATAAATACACTTTTGGGATCAATTACATCATAGCAAAAAGTGGTAGTTACAACGGTTCAGTGTTATAATTAATCATTATTTTATTTAAGTCAACAAGTATATTGAACATAAGCTAAGGAAGATACCATTATCACTGTAAAAACAATTAATATAGTCATCGTAAATATTAATTTGAAAACACGCACAAGATTTTGTTTTAAGTTTGATGTTTTGGGACCAGCTATTTAAATTTAATACCAATTTATATATATATATATATATATTGTATTACGACAAAAAAATGAACACTAAGAACATAACTATGTATGATTAATTAAAGCCTAAATAAGCTCAAATAAATATCAAATAGAGCTTAAATCGCAAGTTCGCGAGGTTTTTTTTCAGCTCCCAGTTTAATCTTTATATTTAATTAACCCTAGATCTTCTGCCTTTTTTCTCAATTTTTTGGTCCAGAAGGTCTTAAATGTAATGTTACATTTTTTTTGCTGTGGTCTACATCGAAAAGCCCAACACTGTGGCAAGATTTAAAATTTAGTGAATGAAAATGTCCCAAAAGAAATATATTTCCCGTAAGAGCCCAGCAGTCTGCTTGATGCCAGTTAGGTCAGTGGAAAACGTGGAAGTCACGTGAGTCAATCACAGCCCATCCTTGGCGGTATATGCCATTAAAATATAATTGTGATATAATTTATGATAAGACTCAAATAGGCTGAACAAAGATAAAATAAATTTAGTAATGAAAACAAACAAAATAATATTGGGCGCCAGACTTAATAAAGTCAAAAATAAATTTAGATAATCATGAAACTATTATGACCTCAGGACTACTGGGTAGCTCCATAGACATTGTACTTACCTCTGGAAGCCTCCTTGGAATGCTGGGAGTTCATGACCAGACAAGGTCAACATCTTCTTGGATAACTTTACCTATCATCTAGAGTTGCCTAAATGAAGAAGATAGTCACCAACAATAGGCTAGTATTAACAATACAAAAACAATTAAAAAACCTTATATTATCAGGTCAACAACGAATAAAATAATACAACAAAAAAAACTTTGTATGCAATTGTAAAGGCTTGTGTTATTTTGTTTCCTTTTTAAAAAAAAATATCCTCCTAGGAGTTTCCTTAGAATATAACACTAAGTTTTTCATGTTTCAGAAAATAAAGTAAATTTGTATTGTCTCTTGGCACTTAGAAACAGTTTCATTACTGAAATCATTTATCCCTGCAATAGTCTTAAACATTTGAGATTGAAGTTAAAAGTAATAATAATAATAATAATAATAATAATAATAAATTGAATGTATATTCCATTATTGTTAGTCCAACAATTAATGGGTAGCTTACAAATAAATGAAAGTTTGAATTTCGCTAAAATTAATATTTACGTCAAGAAATAATGTTTTTTATGATTAAAAACAATGTTTAATAAGTTCAAAGATGTAATATGCTGCTGATGAAGTCAGATGTAAAAGTTAAAAATCTTGGTTCATATGATTTACCGAAAAATTGACGAGAAAATAAACTTGTTTATTAATTTTAGGATATCTCGGAAGCTTAGTTGAAATATGCCAAACCAAACTGTCCAAGCCGGAAACCGAACCTGGGGCTTTCCATCGTGGCATTTCACACTCGTCGATGTGTAAATATTACCATTTAAATTTCAGTTTCTGGCGAAGAGAACCCCACTTCCCTTTTTTTCTTCCAATGAAAACCTGGTGCCTCTATCTTTAGAGGTCACAAGTTCTCACACATTCAAAAAAACGTTTTATATCGCCATAGACAAAACCTTGCCTTGGAGGTAAGATATAAGCTTGTCATAAATTTAAATAAACTAAATAGAACATATTAAAACGGCGTAAAATAAGAGTGAAAAGTTGGAAATTAAAAGTCTGTGAAACCAATTACACAGTAGAAAATAGAATGTATCTAAAGTATTAACATTTAAAGCACGTGGTAAAAACCTCCAGTGTACCTTTTCCAAAGCCTTCCACGTAGTCACTTAGTTCAAGGTCTGATCGCTAGGATACACTAGATTACAGTCTGTTCATAGGTCGAGTAAATATAGTTCTCGCAATCGCCACCAATCACTGATTTATGAAAGTGACTAAATGTCTATCATCTGCAGACGTGTTTTATAATCTTCTGGAAGTATATATATATACATATATATATATATATATATACGTTCTCAGGTAAATATAACTCTTTCAAACATTGCTGCATATGAATTTTGTTTTGTAGCGTTAGCTACAAAATCTGAGATAAGCATGACTAAAAAATGTATTATCTAAATTCTATAGCAACAAAACCCACGTGTTTGTTCACAACGCTAAATTGTCCTTGAAATTATAATACTATGAATAATGACTTTAAAAGACCAGTTCTTAGTTACAATAAGATTCAAAATAGATAGGGATGGTAAAATTTAAAACTGGTCAGGTTAAATAAATATTTTAATAATGGTATCACAACAACAGTATTTATAATATATCTAAAATATCACTTTGTATAAAATTTTGAAACTATACTAACAAAGTTAATAATTTGATTAGAGAATTCAATATAATTCAATAGATTGATGAAACAAATAAAATTAATAATAGTGAACCATAAACGAGTTTTCTAAAATGTCATTGTGAATCAGTAAAAGTGAATGATATTAGTTTTCATATATGATTTAGACAAAAAAACATTGAGTAAAAACACATTAAAATGTGAGTCAAATCACAACTTACACATTAAAAATATAACATTAAAAGTTAACTTAATATATATATATATACGTTCTCAGGTAAATATAACTCTTTCAAACATTGCTGCATATGAATTTTGTTTTGTAGCGTTAGCTACAAAATCTGAGATAAGCATGACTAAAAAATGTATTATCTAAATTCTATAGCAACAAAACCCACGTGTTTGTTCACAACGCTAAATTGTCCTTGAAATTATAATACTATGAATAATGACTTTAAAAGACCAGTTCTTAGTTACAATAAGATTCAAAATAGATAGGGATGGTAAAATTTAAAACTGGTCAGGTTAAATAAATATTTTAATAATGGTATCACAACAACAGTATTTATAATATATCTAAAATATCACTTTGTATAAAATTTTGAAACTATACTAACAAAGTTAATAATTTGATTAGAGAATTCAATATAATTCAATAGATTGATGAAACAAATAAAATTAATAATAGTGAACCATAAACGAGTTTTCTAAAATGTCATTGTGAATCAGTAAAAGTGAATGATATTAGTTTTCATATATGATTTAGACAAAAAAACATTGAGTAAAAACACATTAAAATGTGAGTCAAATCACAACTTACACATTAAAAATATAACATTAAAAGTTAACTTGAATTCATATACTTAAAGATCGTTAAGCTTAGTATAATGTTGAATGAAAATGTTCTTAAGATTGATTAATTATATTAAGGTTAACTGTAAGAACAGAAAATTGATAATGTAATAAAAAAAAATGAGAAAATAAAATTTTATTGAATTCTAAATTCCTTAGCTTATTCCCTTGCTCCTTGTGTGGCATCAGAGAGATGGCCTTAATTGACATACATGTGACATGTTTCGGCGAGCAACGTCGCCATCATCAGACTAAATATATGTATATAAGTAAATATAAGTATATGAATTCAAGTTAACTTTTAATGTTATATTTTTAATGTGTAAGTTGTGATTTGACTCACATTTTAATGTGTTTTTACTCAATGTTTTTTGTCTAAGTCATATATAAAAATTAATATCATTCACTTTTACTGATTCACAATGACATTTTAGAAAACTTGTTTATGGTTCACTATTATTAATTTTATTTATTTCATCAATCTATTGAATTATATTGAATTCTCTAATCAAGTTATATCTGCACCCTTACTACAACTTCCTCATGTTTTTCAAGAAAGTTAATAATGATTGAACATTATTTTACCATTTGTGTCTACAAAAATGGATGAAATTGACAAGAATAAATTTACAAAATACATTTAGTTATGGTTTGGCCCTTGCCATCTTAGTAAAATAAATACTTTTACAGTGAAGAAAGCAATCCATATTCAAAAAATAGTCTTCTTGTTTAAATATTACCTGCAATTCATACAAATGGCTAAGAAATGAAAATATACCATTTAATATGAGTATTTAATGTATAATTTCAAGTTCCATGATTGTGTAATGATTCCGCATAAGTTGAATTAGTTTAAAATCTTGTTAGTGAATTAAGCTTGCTTGTAGAACGTGAAATTAATTTACCTAAATACTAAAAGCCTAATTTAATTAATATTTATCGTGACAACAACCAGCTATTGTTTGAAAACAAACTTGTGGGTATTTTTAAAAACAATTTATCATTCGAACAAAACATTTTGTGCAAACAATGCTCCTTCTTCCTGTCGTACATTTATCACAACCAGGAAATAAACAGCTGTGAACTACTTGGGAAGTTCCCGCCTGGAGATATACTAGTGACACACCAGATAAAGACAAACAAGCGCTTAAACAAACTACGGCTACTCGACCAATTATAGCTCACTCGATAGTATGAGGAACTCAATTATTGGTTCTGAACAAAACCCGATTAATATTAGCTCCGAAACACTACAAAGTCCTTGTTGTACAAGAAACATCATCAAACCACAGTGCACTAACATTTAGAACCTTTTATTTCAGTAAATAATGTAATCCTAGGAGCACAGGGCACGATAGCTAAACAATTTGAGGAAAGTAAAATAGCTGTGGAAGATTCATAAGCTTGTCAATTTAATAGGTACAATTATTTTATATAATCTATTATTGAAATTATGGGGGCTTGGCTGATTAATGTAATTAAGGGGGAAACATGTTTTTTGTATCGGTGATCATCACACCACAACTAATAAGTAAAAGCCATAACACATTTTAGTTGGATTTTAATCCATAATTTTTAAAGTATGAAGTTTAATAGAATAAATATAATTTGGTAATAAACAAAGACAAACACAAGTTATTTAGAACAAGTCCTCGTTTGTTCTGTGCACTTGGACAAGCTCCACTTGAGCAATAATCTCCACCCAAGATATTTCCAACTGACGCCATTAAATTTAAACAACGCTACACATCATACACATTTGTTGTGCGGGTTGTATCCTTAGCAAATACAAGTAACCTAGCTTATTGCTACAATTTAAACCAGAGGTGGTCAACATAATTTTCAATGTAGCCGTGCAGGTCTGATGAAAGAGAAGTCAAATTTGCCACACTATATAAAAATTGGTAAATTAGGTTGCTCAATTAAATATTTAAAACAACACATACTGTTAGAACAAAGTTTATTCAAAACATGTTAAGTACACTTTGATTATTCAGACGCAAATGAAGAAAATTGTTCAAATTTAAAATAAAATTCGACAATTCTTTCTCTTCCAATGAAATTTAAGAATATGAAGCTGCAAACAACAGATGCCCCCAGGAAAAAGTTTATTTTACTGATAGAATTGGCATACTTAACTTAGCCAAAATTTATGGCCAATTTGCAATTTGTGGGGATTGGCTATAGGGTTGTTCACTCAGGATTAAAACTAATGACGCCGTGAGATATAAACAATACTACATTTCATATGCATGTGTGTTGTGGGCTGTCTCATTAGCAAATACAAGGATACACCGCTGACGACAATGAAAATACTACATTATAATAATAAACTCATATGTTGTGCAAGTGTGTACATGATGCTGCTGTAATGATTGAGGGTGACTGTGGACAATTTAAAATCCTGGGGTGGTTTGGTTTTAGAATGTGGTTCCGAGTCGGGTGAAAACACTGGTCAACGGGCACTGGACAGTTTGAACAAAGGGGTAACACGTCGGGGAAAGAGATGGTAGATCAGGTTTGTTTGTTTTAAAAATAGTTTTGAATCTAACTTGTACAAATTTGAGGTTCTAGGAACAATTGTTATCTAAAAATCATGCTTTCATTAAGATTAACGAAATATTGTCTACAATTGGGTAGAACGAGCGTTGAGCGAGAGGCGGAACGCCCTAATGACTGGCAGTTTGGAGAATTGGGAAAGAAAACCTTAAATCATTAACCTGGTTCTTTATAAAGAAGCTGTTCTATCTTATTTCAAATGGTTGTTTATAAAATTTTAGATAGCATCTTCAAGTTTCTGCTGCTGCAAGCTGGTGTATGAATTAATTGTTTAAAAAAATACTATTGCGATAAAACTGTTGCGCAATTTTAGTTTGAATAAAACTAATTAAAATAAAACTGTATATTTAAAGTGTTTTTCATCGATCAAACCAAAATAAAAACTAAAAACGGCACTGTCTCAATAATGGTGAAGATATTAAGTGGAGAAAACATAAGCGATTATAAACCGCACTCTCTTCCATTTTAATTATTCCCTTTGTGTTTTATACCTGCTTTTACCTTTATTTCCATCCTTTATCCCTCCCCTTTCCCCCCTGGGTTTCATCCCTAGTTTTCACCATAGTTTCTCTACAGTTCCTCCGTAGCTATCCATATATTTTCTTATTAATCTCTCTCCAGTTCCCTAGACACTTCTCTAGCTCTATACTTAATTTCTACCTAGTTTCCTCCCTAGATCTTCACTGTTTTTTTTTTATCAAGTTTCCTTTAGAAATACCTCCTAGTTTATTTCCTAGATCCCTCACTAATTTATATCGTGTTTCTTCTATAGCTACTTCCTAGTTTCCTAGCTAGCTCCCTCCCTAGATCTTCGCTAATTGTTCCCAAACTCAAAATTAAGTCTATCCCCACATGCTCTCTAGTTTCCTATTCATTTTGTCTCTAATTCTACATAGATCTTTACCTAATCCCTCCCTAGTTGATCACACGATCCCTAACTAGTTTATTCGCCAGCAATTACCTATTTATTTCCCTAGTTCTTTCCTATATACATTCTAATCACCTTCATATATATATATATATATATANATATATATATATATATATATATATATATATATGAACTTATTCTCCTTCATAATTCCTCCCTTTACTCTTCCTACTTTATTAATAACTCCTACCTAGGTACTTTCAAGTTCACTCTCTATTTGATACCTAGCCTTTATTCCTCCCCTATATCTCACTAATCTTATATATATATATATATATATATATAGCCCCGCGTCTTACTATCCGTTCGGGTTATACGCATAATCTTCTATGTTAATAAAATGAAGAGTTTGTCTGTCTGTCATGAGCATTGTAATATATATATATATCACGCAATGCTCAGACCTCTGTATGGAATATATGTATCCCATACAGAGGTCTGAAATTTAAAAAATAGTAGCCCTTGTGTACGAAAATGTGCACCTCGAAGCCGGAAGTTCCAAATTTGTATGATTCTTGTAGGTAGAACAGTAGAAGTTAGTTACTAAAACAAATCTAATATATTTATACACCAAGTCATGTTTTTACAGCTGTCACTTTTAATAGATTTTATCAAAACTATAGAATAACACAAATAATATAGTAAAATGTTATCACTGTTGACTGCAAATAAATATGTTTGAATTTTATCTACTGTTCTTCCAACCAAAATCAGAGTATACATTTCCCTTCCTAACTTTTATCTAGTTCTTTCACTAGTTCCTTCCCAAGTTTATCCATAATTCAGACTTAATACCTCCCTAATTCCTTCCAAAGTTCTACCCTAAAGTATCCCTAGTAGCTCCATAGTTACCTATCTAATTTTCCCTTGCGTGTTCTATTTAGTTACATCATTATTGCATTCATAATTCCTAGTCATATCACTCATTTTCTCAAGCTCTCTCCCCAGATTCTCTCGTGACTAGTTTTTTATTTTCTCCACAGCTTCTTCTCTAGTTCCCTACCTAGTTCCATGATAGTTATTTTCCTAACTGCCTCTTCAGTTTCTCACAAGTTAATCCCTATTTCTTTCTTTATTACCTTCCTATGATATGAATTTGGTAGGAAGAACATTAAAAGTTAGTTACTGAAGTTATTAAAACTAGGTGACCTGGTGGTCTAGGGGTAAGGTGTCAGACTTCTGTGCTGGTAGCCGGGGTTCAATACTCGGTCCCGGCACAGATTATTTATCTGATTACCAAACCCTTACTTCACCTTTGACAAGCCATCTTGTGAATGTGGGGAATTCCAGGCCCCCACCGTGGTCCGGATTCCACATTAAACTGTAGGTCCTCCATTTCATCTCACAATCACCCTACCATTACACATTAGCGTAAGTGCGTATAACCACGAACGGGTAGTAAGACGCGGTGCTAATAATAATGATAATAGTAAAAAAACTATTCTAATATATTTATACATCAAGTTATATTATCTGCAATTATCCCTGTTGATAGATATTATCAATATCTACGGAATAACACAAATAAAATAGTAATATGTTATAAATGCTACCCGCAAATAAATACGTTTGAAATTTCTCTAATGTTCTTCCAACCAAACTCAGGGTTCCTCCACTGCTACCTTCAGTGCAAACACCGTCACACCACTTGAATAACGCGAAGATAGTATCTATCTTAAGAGATCCTATCTGAGGGTGAAATATTGCGCTCTTAAAGAGGGAGAAGGGTCGGGGAAGGGTAAAGTTGCCAACACCAACCCACGCCATGGCTTAGTTTGGTAAATGCTATAAGCCAGGCCATTTTACCTGAGATAGTACTAGGGTCTAGATACTGCTATGTCCTCTTGACTGAGTGACTAGGGTAGACTAGTACAGAGCTAGGGACATTGTTTGGAACTTAAGGGCTCGTGGCCTATCTCTACTGTTGGATATGTGTGTAAAGGGTGATTTAGTGTAGAGCTAAGAACATTTTGTAAAAAAAAGGGGTTGTCAATACCCATTTAAAATTATATTGATCCAACCTAAATGTTACAAATTCCTCTATTCATAGTCGTGTGTCGAGTTACAACTATTGCTGTCCCTAGGCTAAGTTGGTTTTTAAAGTGTACACGTCAGTCCTCTGCCCAAGTAACAGCAACAAAGAAAGCACGTGAGCAATGCAGGTTACACAGCAGCTTTGGTTGACCTTTGTCCTTTCCTGTTCAACACAACACCCACTACACATAGTAGTATGGCTGGTAGTAGCTAAAGCCCGTATCATACGACACTAGCTAGTACTTGAAATCCAGTGTGCTGGCTAGCACTAGCTAGCACGTCAACATCTAGCGTCGTGTGAATCAGAAAAAGTATACTGGTTCTGCCACTTGGTACTGGCTACCATATTAGTTGTGAGGATAGAACATGCGCTATTTTCGTACTAGTTCCGACACTAGTTTGTATAATTCGACCAATCAATGCCCGCTCAGACTATGTGTAGAGTAAATAATAGAAATGGCGCCGACATGGTCTTCGGATGTGATTTTGTTGTTGGCGGAAAATTATTCTAAACATC
>CABFOW010000136.1:188599-214895 GCA_902141385.1 Timema californicum
GATGGATGTGGTGTGGTGTGGAGGAGGGAGGGTTGCGGTGGCCCCCCCCCCCCCCGCTGCCCCACCAGATAAGATAAAATCAACACATGTGGTTAGTTTAGTTAAGTGTCTCTGATAAGAAGATAACACCATCAGGAAATGATGGCATTACACGTTATTGACGAGCTTGCATTAGCTAAGAGCTGGGATCCGCTTTGAATAATTCTTGAAGCTGGAAGTCCCCTGAAGAATCCTTGGTGCTGAAGTCTTCTTGAGGAGTCCTCAGCACAAGGAGTTTCCTTGTGGAGTCTCAAAAGTAGGAGTTTCCATGGATTGTCCCCGAGTGTCTCGGGGATGGGAGTCTCCTTAAATAGTTTTTGGAGGTGAAATCTTCTTGAGGAATCCAAGGGAAAAAGAGTCTCCTTGCAGAGTTTCAAGAAGAGGAATTTCATTAGTGTGTCCTTGAGATATTGAATGTCTTGGGGATGGGAGTCTCCTTAAAGAGTTCTTGGAGCTGAAGTCTTCTTGAGGAATCCAAGGGAATGGGAATCTCCTTGCAGAGTGTCAAGAAGAGGAGTTTCATTAGAGTGTCCTCGAGACATGGAATGTCTTGGGGATGGGAGTCTCCTTAAAGAGTTATATTGAGATGAAGTCTTCTTGAGTAATCCAAGGGAAAGGGAATCTCCTTGCAGAGTGTCAAGAAGAGGAGTTTCATTAGAGTGTCCTCGAAACATGGAATGTCTTGGGGATGGGAGTCTCCTTAGAAAGTCCTTGGAACTGGGAGTTTTCGTATAGTGTCCTCGGAGTTGGGAGTCTCCTTAGAGTTTCCTTGGGGCTGTGTGTCTCCCCGGAGTGCCCTAGATACGAGGAGTCTCCCTGAAGTGTCCTTGGAGATAGGAGTTTAACTGAAGTGTACCTAGGGCTAGAAGTCTCCCTGGAGTGTAATTGAGTCTGGGAGTCTCCCTGGAGTGTACAGCTACATATGGTAGCCACAGTATCCCACTATATTCTAGCTCCACAGAAGGAACAAAATTCCGAGGTAACAAAAACTCCATGAACTCAACCTGATTTGGAACATACAACTTACTATGTCCATAATTTATTGATTCAGTGGAAGTAATAAAGTTATCTACCTGATCCATTAAGTTCGTGTAGCGCCTCTCGTAATCCTTCAATAGAAGATAAGAGTGGTCGCAGAAAGAACCTGGACTTTAAAAACCATTAATAACCCTCATCCTCTGCAGAATAAACTAGTACTTCTATATCAATACTGTGTCAGTGATAAGTTGACTAGTTGTTGCTGGTCCTCCCGCGTACGACTGAGTCCCGAGACTCTCCAGTCACCCCTTTATATAGCCTGATGGCTGGTGGTTTCTGGAAGGTCCCGGGAGGGACAGCCATAGGCGAGAGGACACATCGGCTCTGGGCCCTTTATTTACACTCTTTATACAATGGTACAAGTACAAGTCAAGAGATACATTAAAAGGTTTATCTGTACAACAAGCTTAAGATATCCTTTGGGAGTTCCCCAAAGTCAATGACCGCCGCGGTCGGTCCTTCTCTGGCCATGATCTCGTAGAGTTCTTCTCTCGACGGTCTGTCTGCCGAGTTGCTCTCTGACGGGATCCAAAAGGTGTCCCACCAGTAGTCCCGTAATGTATGAGCCACCAGGAAGTGCAAATTGCACATGTCTATACTTGCGAACGTGAGTCCCCTTCCTTTCACCGCGTTGTGGTACACCGAGCTGTTGTCGGTGCCTAGTCTGATCACTTGTTGTCCTGTTGATTGATGTTCCCATAATACCGTAATTAGGGCTGCCGCCATCTCCGCCCTGTTGATTTCTTCTGTACTCCGAAAGCGTTGGATCCTGCACTCCTGCCTGTACGGTGCGACGCTAGCCGTTGACCATGGCGTGGCGTCCGGGCGTTGCCACTTACAGGTCACCCATCTGGGGAACTTCAGTAATTTCTCCCCAAACGCTGGCAAGCCCCTGTATATTCTAGCTGTAGTATACTGTGGCCACCTTAGATTAAAGCCCAGCCATGAGAAATATCCAGAAATTCGTTCCCTACCTTTCTGGTCGGTGTTCCTTAGGTGTTTCAGCAGTACTCGTGCTCTTGACTGCGTGGCTTCCATCATGGTCAGGCATTGGGTTTTAGTGTCGATGATAAGCCCCAGGTACGTCAGGTGCTGACTGGCATAGGTCGACGACTTTTCTATGTTCAAGGTGAGGCCCATGGACTCCAAAAGATTTGGGACGTGTTCCAATACTTCTGGTGAGTTTCCGTAGAACAGCAGGTCGTCCAGGTAGGCTATTCCCGTGACACCCGTCGCGACTTCTTCGACTGCCTGGATCGCTTCCCTGGAGATCTTCTGCATTATCGATGGGGCCAAGGCGCGCCCCATTGGTAGTCGTGTTGCCGCGTATTTTCGTCCGTGATAATACACGCCCGTAAACCGTTGCGAGTCCACGGCCACCGGTATTTAGGAAGAACCCCGACCGGAAATCGATTTTCCACAGCCACGAGTCCCTGGGTATATTGTGCAACACAGCTCCCGCGCTCTGGAGGCTGAAGGTTGGAGTCCTTATGTGTTCCGTCCATGGGCTGTAGTCTTGTATTACTCGGAGTGCTCCGTTTGCCTTTGGAATTGCCCATAAGCTGAAGGCATCCGTGACTCCTGCGTTCTCGACTAGTAGTCCAGTGTTGGCCCAATCCTTTATGATTTTGTCCATATTGGCCGAAGGTCGAGTCCGCGAGAAGTGGTGCGGAGCTTCCAATGGTCTTGGCAGTACTGCGCCTTCCTTACATATCTTGAATCTCCATCTGTTGTTCCAGTAGATCGGTTTCAATGCTGGCACCGCTACTGACACGTACCGGCAATTGTTCCTGTCTATCACCGGGAGGTCTTCCTCTAGTAGGAGAGCATCCAAGGCTTTTCCGAAGGTTGGAAATGGGGAACCGGTGTCCTCGCTTGCGTCATCTTCGTTGCCTATTATGTCTTCTGGTGCCGAGTCTCGTGGGCCGGGAGGTCTTGTGGGTTTTCCTGGAACTGTGGTTAATTCTTCCTCCTCTACGACGTTGATTCCCAATTCCTTTATTAGGGCAGCATTGACCATGACAAGTTAACAAGGACATTGTCCACGGCCATTTGTCTAGAACATCGTACGTGACACATTCATTGGGGCGTTGGCCACAGCCATTTGACTGGTACATTATTCTTGAGAAGTTGACTGGGACATTGTACATGACAAGTTGACTGGAATAAACACGTGTAAACTACTTGTTGATAAGTATTTGTAAAACAATATGTTATTGATATAGAAATCTTATATGTCGTTAAGTGTAATTCAACTATTTAGTAACAGCCCAAATCTGCACCACTTGAGAAGTGTTTTTCTCTGTAATTTTGTCTAAATAAATTGAATAAGTCTCAACTACTAGAAGGCATATATAGCTTTAAAATGTTTGTTAGCGTAAGCAAACGAATTACATGAGATCCTTTCAGTTTACCTAAATAAATACTTAACAGGAACCTTAATTTTTGTATCACATAATATTTAGTCAAATAAAAAACACTAACACTAATTTGGTTTGGCGTGCCCTCATAGAGAGGGATTCACTCTTCTAGATGAAAGAAAGTAATTATGAAATTAACACAAGGGTGTAAACTCTTAATGAAGATTGCGCTAATGAGTTACACAAAGTCTCTAGATTTCTACTGTCTTCGGAGCTTCATTACATTCTAAAAGTGCATTTATTGTGACAAAAATATAAAGGAAAGCCTGCCAGGAAAATTTTAGAGATAGTTATAAAAAAATTTCACTATACAACACGAGTTTTAAAGTAATATACAAGCTTATTTTACATCACATCCCCAACTTTGTGAGTTTTCATATGTGTAGTTGATATCTTTGAATCTATTCTAGGAGCACGTTATCAACTTTAAGGGTTTCGCATGTATATCTGATATATCTGAAACTATACTAGGAACACATAACCCACTTTGAGGGTTTACACCGATTGTAGTCCTAAAACTATGCAAGTGGCACATAAGCAGCTTTGAACGTTTTCACGATGATAGTTCTAAAACTATGGTAGAAGCACGCTACCAACTTGGTGAGTATTCACGATGGTAGTTCTCAAACTAATTTCACGATGATAGTTCTCAAACTATGCTAGAAGCATATTACCAACTTGGTGAATATTCACGATTATAGTTCTCAAACTATGCTAGGAGCACATTAACAACATTGAGGGTTTTCACGATGATAGTTCTCAAACTATGGTAGAAGCACATTACCAACTTGGTGAGTATTGATGATGATAATTCTCAAACTATGCTAGGAGCACATTAACAACATTGAGGGTTTTCACGATGATAGTTCTCAAACTATGCTAGGAGCACATTAACAACATTGAGGGTTTTCACGATGATAGTTCTCAAACTATGCTAGAAGCACATTACCAACTTGGTGAGTATTGATGATGATAATTCTCAAACTATGCTAGGAGCGCATTAACACCTTTGAGGGTTTTCACGATGATAGTTCTCAAACTATGCTAGGAGCACATTAACAACCTTGAAGGTTTTCACGATGATAGTTCTCAAACTATGTAGAAACACATTACCAACTTGGTGAGTATTCACTATTATAGTTCTCAAACTATGATAGGAGCACATTAACAGCTTTGAGGGTTTTCCCGATGATAGTTCTAAAATTATGCTAGAAGCACATTACCTACTTTATGAGTTTTCCACATGTATCTGATAGCTCTAAAGCTATCCTCATTAACATCCAAGGAGAGTGTGACTATCTATTCAAACTATTTATACTGTTTAACAAAAAGAAAATCACTTATAAAATAATACAATCACAAAAGTAATTCCGTTTTAATTTAGAAACTTTTTTAAAACATACTCATTTTAAATTTTAATATAAATCTGTTCCGGGACCAAGCTAATAATTAGGCAAACACATGTATGAATAATTATTTGAAATCATTTTGAAAATCAATACATGTATGTTTAATGTACTGTACCTGTTGGTTTTCTATCCGCATGTAATATTAAATTCACTCTAGTTATTTTTATATCGAAATTTATAATTTGAATATAAAACTCCTTTCTCTGTTTAATGTTTCTAGACTGATAGTATTCAAAACGTTTAAAAACTATAAAGGTATTGTTCGATACATTAACTACGAATCAGTAAAAAGCGCAAGCCTCATCGATCAAAGCGACCACCTATATGTAATTTACTAATGTTTGTGTGTGTGTGTGTGTGTGTGTCTTTCTGCACCCTCTTGAAGCCCCTGCCTGACCTATATAGCTGAAACTTTTCAAACTTAGAGTACAGAACCTAATAGAACCGGAGTTTTGATTTTCCCCCTCTGATTGAATGGTGACCTAAAATTTACATTGGGGGCTTACAAAATGAGGAGGGTTTAAGTAATCGAAGAAAAAAATTCGAATCCTATAAAGAAGCTTAAAATTAATTTTGTGTACAGGTAGCCTCTAATAAAAAAATTGATACAAGAACATTTGGCAAACAAAAATTATCATGGGGGATCCCCAAGCTGGAAGGGTTCCCAAAAAACCAAAGTCAAAATAATCTCGAAGCTTAGAAGAACCAAAAAACTGAAAATTTTTACTCAGACCTCAAAACTAATGATCCCTTTAACGATATACATATTTAAAATATAAATTAAATTATATTGAAATATGCATATATAATTTCCTAATGTGTATGCGTGTCCTCCCAATCCCCTCCCCAGAAGCTCCTATATGGCTTATAGACCTGAAACATTTGCACACTTACAGTATAGACTACGAAACAGAACCTGAGCCAGACTTAAGCTTTTTTTATTTGATAAAAATAAAATTAATTTAGTTCATACTCATCTTATCCAATCTTACTTAATGCCTGAGAGAAATACCTTTTTTTTTACTTTCTCGCTATATTACAGGTATAAAAAATATTGTGATCGTCAAAAAAATTGAACTCGAGATTTTGATGAATGTCGATGTATCATGACCCCTAAAATCCAAAAAAGTGGTTTTTGAATTTCCGTCTGTCTGTCTGTACTTCTAACTAGAGCCTAAACTAATTTTACCGATCAGGCTAAAACTTGGTATTTAGGGTTTTCATAGAGTTGCCCCGAGGGGTTTTTGGAATAGGATATTTTGTTTAACTCTCATTTATAAACATTTATATAAATTCTAAACAAAATGGCTACTCTCAATATTTCGGCAAAATTACTTTAAGGGCGCCGGTCTGATGTGTATATTATCTATTTTATAATATTTCCTAAAATATCTGAGATATGAAATTACTTATTACAAATGTATAGGTCTATTTATAATACAAATAATTTGTTTAAAGCATATTTTCATAAGACCAATAGATTTAAAGTTATACGTAAATATATTTATTTTTAAGCTTTTCGAAAACAAAAGGTAGCGTATTGAGACCGTAAAAAAAACTAACCTGAAATGTTGATGGATCTTGACGTCTCATGACCCCGCGAACCCTAAAAAGTGTTCTTTGCAATGCCGTCTGTCTGTGTGTCTGTTTAAACTTAAAATTAAGAATAGTTTAATAAAGGGCGAAAAGCGAAAAAGTCGGTTTTCTCAAAATCGGCTCTAACGATTTTGATTAAAATTTGTATCTAGGCGTTGATTAAGATTATAAATAAACTGGCTATTTTCATTTTCCCATGAAAATGAATTTATAATATTTCCTAAAATATCTGAGATATGAAATTACTTATTACAAATGTATAGGTCTATTTATAATACAAATAATTTGTTTAAAGCATATTTTCATAAGACCAATAGATTTAAAGTTATACGTAAATATATTTATTTTTAAGCTTTTCGAAAACAAAAGGTAGCGTATTGAGACCGTAAAAAAAACTAACCTGAAATGTTGATGGATCTTGACGTCTCATGACCCCGCGAACCCTAAAAAGTGTTCTTTGCAATGCCGTCTGTCTGTGTGTCTGTTTAAACTTAAAATTAAGAATAGTTTAATAAAGGGCGAAAAGCGAAAAAGTCGGTTTTCTCAAAATCGGCTCTAACGATTTTGATTAAAATTTGTATCTAGGCGTTGATTAAGATTATAAATAAACTGGCTATTTTCATTTTCCCATGAAAATGAATTTAGGATACTTTACAGAAGTGGAAACTTCCGTATCTCCACAACTATTTGAGATACTAAATAATTTTTCATTGCAAAATTGTATTACTATTAAAAATAAAAATAAACTTTTATATGAAATATATTTTTATAAAACCAATAGTTTCTGAGATATTGGCAAATGTATTAATACAATTTTGTGAGCTTTAGTTGTAAAGCGATACTACTTAAGTTTTAACGCATTAATTCTCTAATTCCGTAGAGTAATTAAATATAAGTAAGTCTCTAAAAGTTTATGTTGTTTTTCTTTAAACCTCTAAGAAGAAATGTTTGTACAACAATGATCTATCTCCATTTTGGACTCTATAGTCAATATTTACATTTTTTAATGGTCAAAATTTATAAATGAGGAAATTTAATAGCAATGCGATGGCATGAAGATTTGCAACACCTAATAAAATTTCGAAAATTTTAAATGGAAGTTGAAATTATAATACGAAGTGGTGACCCTTGTGGACCCAACATTGATCTTTTTTATCGGTCCAAACATACAAATGAGGACATTAATTCCTTAAAAGCAAAATTATAAAATTTAAAACCGGGACTATTTTTTTTTTACATAAGTATAGTGCAATTTATGCTTGTGTTTGCTAGTTTATATTTTTTCGTTTAATTTATATTACGAGTTTTGGGTAAAAATATCTCCAGTTAAAAAAAAATAGAGCGAAAAGGTCGTAGCGGATTTCCGTACCATTTATTTAACAAAGCTTGACCTTACATGCGTCTATCAATTGAAGATTAGTTTTTATAAGGTTGATTAACTGTCTTAGACAGGCCTTAACACTAGTTAAAATTAATAATTATACATTTAAAAGGTTGTAAATAATATTGTTTTATATTTTAATACTTTCCTATTAGTTTCACCTTCACTTTGCTAAATTAGATTTATCTCTCCTTTTTTTTAAATGGATTAATCTGTGTGTCAGAATTAAGATATTTGATATAGCTCCGTGACATTACTTGTTTTGATATATTCTTTTATGTGAGTTAAAAAACAATGTTTAGTTAAATTTTCAAATAAGGAAAAACAATTATGCTATATTCAATATAACTTGATATTATATAAACAAATTTATGTAAAATGGGACCATATTAATAATTTCATAGTTATTAGTTAATTGCTCTTAACAAAAAATAACCCATTTATAACGTGGTAATTTCATAATATACTTATATCCACATTCTTTTTGACTCTTTTATTCATCATAAAATTGTTCCTTCTCAACTTTATTAATTGATTTAATCTGAACTTATTATTTTAAAGATCACTCTATAATCACATTGCATTAAAATATAAATTATTTTTACGTTTTTATTCATAATAAAATGGTTTCTTGTTAACTTTACTAATTTATTAATCTTAACCCATTTGACGTAAATAATATAAAGTTATATTGAATGTAACATAATGGTTTCTCCTTACATTAAAATTTAATTTATCTCTTTACTACACTTCACAATAAATATCATTAAAATATTTATTTAGCTCAAATTATAATTTATTTGTATGTAAAATATTATCCGCTCAGCAAATAAGGTGCTATTTTCACTTTATTAGCCGACTTGGGAGTAACAAATGACCCACTATAAAAATGTATAATACACTCGATGGGTGTTTATGGTAACTACAAACAAGAACCACAGTATGGTAACTTACTTGTTGTAAATTATTGTAGGTTAATATAAAAATGTACGTTATAAAGTAGACTAGTGAGCTAGAAAAGATAGTTCGCATGGTATTACTTTAGTAAATGTCAGTGTGTACAAAGTATTGAAAAGAAATACGGCCTAGGGAATGTTTTTATAGTTTTTAACAACTCCTTGTGATTCCCGTGGTATCGTAGACCATCTAAAGGGGAAAAGATTCTCCCTGATTCTTATTCAACAATAGCCCTTCTTCATATTCTCCCGCCACGAGCCTACAGGGGTCTACTTCACATCTCCATATAGACTATTTCTCTTTAGAGATAGATATGGTCTACATTACAGGAGTGACTTGTAGAGTAGTTCTTGTAGCCTACATTTCAGGAGTCTCACAGAATATATCTGGCAGTCTACATTACAGGCGCGACTTGTAGAGTAGTTCTTGTAGCCTACATTCCAGGAGCAGCTTGTACAGTTGTTCTTGTAGCCTACATTTCAGGAGTGACTACAGAATAAATCTTGTAGTCTACATTACATGAATGACTTCTAGAGTAGTTCTTGTAGCCTACATTTCAGGAGTGACTTACAAAATAAAACTGGTAGTCTACTTTACAGGAGTGACTTGTAGAGTAGTTCTTGTAGCCTACATTTCAGGAGTGACTTACAGAATAAATCTGGTAGTCTACGTTACAGGAATGACTTGTAGAGTAGTTATTATAAGCTACTTACCCAGAGTAGCTTACAGAGTAGAGATAGTAGTTTACATTACAGGAGCAACTAGTAGATTAGTTTTTGTAGGCCACTTTCCAGGAGTGATTTACAAAGTAGAGCTGATAGTTTTTATACCAGTGGACATAGCGTAGTGCTGGTAGCCTATATTACAGGAGTGACTAAAATGTCATTATGTTACAGATTGTGACGGATGCAAATGTCAACTTGTTTTGTGGTCCTCACAACCACTTGTTTTTATCGGTGATGATCTTGTGAACTAGTGAAATGTTCAATTGAAAATCAATCGATTTACAATATAGTGCAAATAAATATTCTAATTAAGATTAAAAACGTTTACAATTCATCCCCTGGTAACTGAGGATCATCCAAACAACAGAATATCACCGTTGGGTTATAGGAGAACCAAGAGTTGACTTGTTTTTACCACAAGGAAGAGTCCTCACGAATACAAGGCAAGGGATTAACCAGATTATGAAACAGTTCCGACCAATGCTGGCCTGACAGATGTAGCTTATAGATAGACCCGAACTTTACCATTTTAACTGAAGGTAGCAGTGGATTTATAATATAGTTAATATCGGGCCAGGTAGATTATAGCTCCCCTTGAATTCTCAGTAACTGCAGGTAGCAGTGGACATGTAATCAAGTTAATATAAAGTAAGATAGCTTATTACTTTCTCTGAGATCTCATATTGTAATAGAAGGTGGCAGTGGAATTGTACTTAAGTTAATACCAGGTCGATTATCTTATAGCTCTCTTTGAACTATCACACTGAAACTGAAGGTAGAACAGGAATTATAATCACGTTAGTACTATGTCAGGAAGCTTATATTCTCCTTGAACTCTCATGTTGTAACTAAAAGTAGCAGTGGGATTGTAGTCGTACAAGGTCCCCAACATGGGGTGGCAGCTGGCGACATTTGGGGCCTCTTATTATTATATTTGAGCTGTATTCAACATCGTAAAACAAATGAAGAGTCATCGGACTAACACGGTCTAAGTTCACTTGATTTGAAAAATTGTTTGTTTTTCATGCCGTAGAGGTGATTTTTGTGAGCACGAGAATTCAATAATAGCTCAACAACATGTCAGAATTAATTGTGCTTATGATGGTTGTACTTCAAACGATGATTTCAAGTCGTTAGTAGTCCTATGCATGATTCCAGTGAGTTTAATAATAGCCAAACCAAGCAACGTTTTCCAGCACAGACAAAGACAGTTTAGATCGTGTGGGCATAGAACGTTGTTCCACGCATTAGCAACCCTCCCAGAGGGATTACTTCTTGTTTACAGAGAAACTTATGTTTTTATGATATCCGATATATAGGGAATATTTGGAGACCAGTGTCACCTTGCACCAGGACTGTTGGAGCTACGAGGACACAATACAAATAGGAGGTCATAATTACATTTAATGTCAAATTTGGTTTATTTGAATATGTATTCTAAGAGTTTAATTATACAAGCTTTGTTTAGTACACGACTCGGGGCCTAACTTAAAATAGTTAACTTAAAACAAAGCTCCTTGGACCTGAAATAGACTCATTATCCCTAGAGCTTGGAATGGAACAAGCGTCCGCGTAAGTTTGGAATCATTAAATAAAACAATGCCAACTTGATAGCAAGTAAAAATTAACTATGTAAAACAAAAGAAAATTTCAGATCTTGAGCTTTTTGTAATTGGAGTGATAGTTGAAAACATTTTGTGAAGTAAAGCAACCAGGAATATATCTAGTGTCTGTTGGGTAAACAAAGGTTCTTGCCCACAGCGGGCAAACAGACAACAGTGTAAGTAAATATTGGAATGTTTGGGTTTCGTGAAAAAGAATAAACAATGGCGAACTCTTACGTTTTATTATCGCTACGCTCACATGAATATAATCGGTTTTCTTGGCCGCAGGGATAGTGTGCTTGAGTTGAAAGAAGGGAAGATATCATTCACAGTGTGCTTTTCAATCCTTTCTCCGCGTAAATATCTGGGAAATATTTAAAGTACATCGTACTGATATTCGGGTGAGGTCCTTGATAGACAGTAACGATCCTGCTCATCATGTATCCTAGAATGAGTGTGTCAGCTGACACAGCCACAACATGTTGGGCTGGTATTAGCACAGGTGTTGCAACATAACAACCAATCAGGTAAGGTCTGCTGGACTAATGACATCTTAAATAGCTGGTCTGCATGTGGGGATTATCGATGTCGCTGCTTGGCAGAGGTATAGCTCGAGGGGAAATCTCGTGGTCGAAATCAGACGCATATGGAAAAATAGAAGTGTACAGTCGTTGACCAAACCATTTTACATAGTTAATCAGACACGTCTTTGTGTATCAGAGCCTGGCACCTACTGATTATATAGAACTTCCAACCACCCATGAACACTGATGAGACCACCTATGCTCTCTAGAGATTATAGAGAACGTATGGCCTCTCATTCCCTCTGGAGATTATAGAAGACTTATGACCACCCATGCCCTCTGGAAATTATAGAAGACTTATGACCACCCATGCACTTTGGAGATATAGAGTATTTATGACCATCCATGCCCTCTGGAGATTATAAGGGACTTATGACTGCCAATGTTCTCTGGAGGTTATAGAGGACTTATGAACTTCCATGCCTTCTGGAGATTATAGAAGACTATGAACACCTATGTTATCTGGTGATTATAGAAGAATTATGATCACCCATGCTATCTGGTGATTATAGAAGACTTATGAGCACATATTTTATCTGGTGACTATAGAAGACTTATGAACCTCCATGTACTCTGGTGACTATAGAAGACTTATGAACCTCCATGTACTATGCTGATTATAGAGGAATTATGTCCTCCCATGAACTTTGGAGATTATAGAATATTTATGATTGCCAATGCTCTCTGGAGAATATAGAGGACTTATGATCCCCATGTTCTCTGGTGATTATAGAATACTTTTGCCCACACATGTTCTCTGGTGATTATAGAAGACTTATGACCACCCAAGTTCTCTGGAGAATATAGAATACCTATGACCACAAATGTTCTCTGGTGATTATAGAGGACTCATGGCGTCTCCTCCAGTTTATGTCTTCGATTAGAATCTAGTAAGGTTTCGTTGAACCTTTGCTTCCTCAATTACGGCTTTAGTGATCTCGTCCAAGTGTGAACATTGTTGTTTTATTTAACTACCCCAACACCTAATTTAACGCTTATTTAAACAAATCACACGATACATAGGACCCAGCCAATCAAAAGGACATGTTGCCAGTGATGGGGACATCATTTGAAATTATGATGCAAAGCTATTCAAACAATAACAATAATTATTTTGAATATTTACTACATTCAAATTTTAATCAAAATCAAATCAAGATTGTTGTTGAACTTATGTTCTAAAACATAATGTCAACATAACTTTAAGAAAGCTTTAAACCGATTTTAATATACAATGTTTGAATCAAATTAATCAGATAATATAATAAATAATGATCTATGCCATATTGACTTTTTTTCAACATTTTTCAAATTAAAGCTATAGTTCTAAGATATTTTGGACGTTTATTATTTTGTAGATTTGTGAATATCAGTTGAGTGAAGCTGTAGATGGACAGGGGCAGACCTATTTTGCATGACCGCCTGAGCTGGATCATTTTCCCACCTACACGAGGGGTGTGAAAATGGTAATTTTGATAAAAAATTAATAAAACCTAAAAATGGCAAACAATAAACAAGTAACATAAGAATTATTTTGTGTTGCAAACTATAGATATAAAGTAAAAATATATTTATTATTTTCTAATCACATAAGGCTATATTATTATCCATTCAGTCAACCCACAGAAGGACATTAAGAGTCTTATATATTTTATATAGGGCTATATATTTTGTGTAATGACTGCAAAATGTCCGCTCCATAAATATATTGTAAATTAAAGGAAATAGAATAATAGGGGTGCATAAATGAGAAGAATTGCTGACAAACATGTGTTAAACTTAAACAAATGTTATCCGAAATTTTAGAAAACATTTAAAAATATTAAATAAAGTAAGGAGCGTATTGTAATAATATATTAGACTTGGAGATATATGGTTAGATTTAATGGCTACCAGATAATAAAAAATTAAAGAATCAATACCAACATAACATTGAAAAAAATAGGTAATGAAAGAACGTGCCTGGCAAAGTACAAAATAAGTAACACGAAATAATTCAAATGGATACAATAGAAACATGACTGGGATGAGCCTGTTATGTGTGAGATTAAATGGTTGGGAGAGGATCAAACATATGATTATAAACAATACAACATTTGACAATTCAGATAATTAATTATTATATCTGAAAATATACACGGTAAACTTAAAACAAAATTGATAAAGAAGCATATTACGTGAGCCTTAAACAAAAATATATTGATTAAAAATGTGTGAGTGAATACTTTAAATGATTATGGCATGCAAAAATACAAAATATAATTGTATTGGCTCACGTAGAGAACTAAATGGACCCATGAAATGTGTCGAATTAACAACTAAGGTACATATAATATGTTTTGAGAATTGATGGCAAATTAAAATATATTTAATGATGAAACCAAATGTTAAATAGAAGAATGTTATTAAAAATCTTGATATTAGAATCAGTAATTAAAAAAATGTTTATCCAGCAGTGATTATAGAAAACAATATTAAAATTAATGGTTTAGAGTCAATTGTAGAAATTTTAAGAGATTAGCTATAGATCAGAAGGGTTATCTTGTTAGAAGAGTCCCTTTTTCTTTAAATTCCTAGGAGATTAATTTATCGACACGTTTCGACATTTCAGATTTCATCTTCAGGAAAGTACTATAAATAGATGAAAGTAAAGAAGATGATATAATATAATAATATGAGGCATTTTAGTAAGATGATATGTACAGTACATATACTGACAAATTTAATTCTTAAGGCTAACAAATATACCAATGAATAAAATTACAAATTTAAAAGATAGTAAGTTTAAGTTATACCATATTAGTTATGGGTTGGAGAAGTTGAATTGTTTACTGTTGAATAAGAAAACTTATGTGATGTTGAAGAAACAAAAAATGATTCAATCACTCCATGATGTTAAACTAAAGGTCGTGATGTAAACTAGTTGTATATATGTTACTGTGAATGTGATGAATTCGTCATTTTGTAAAATAACCAGGGAATGTATAGAATCACCGAAAGCGATGGTTTATTTATAAAATAATAGGATATATCTAAATTTACCAGTGATTTTATAAATTTCCCAATGCAGTTTGGTGAAAGTATGAAACATGAACTGTATTATCTACATTCACCGGCGATTTTATAATATATCTAATGTATGTGGAGAAAAATATAGAACATAAATCCAAACTAGCCTAGACTAACCTAGTCTAACCTAACGCAAGCTAAAATAAACTAACCTATCTTGCCTAAACTAACCTAACCAAACCTTATCTTGGCGTGACTTATTAAAACTCACTGGTGGTTGATGGTAATATTGTAAACTCACCGGTGATTTTTTTAAATGTTCGGTGAGTATGTGAAATAATAAATATTTTGTTACATTCCTCTAGTGAACCAGTGAATCTGTAGAATCACCGGTGTCTTTACAAACCCATCACACTCAGCACATTCACAGTAGCATTATATAATGGAATCAGGTTGGCAAAGAAGACACCACTAAAATACCTGATACAGTTCTGAAAGCACGGAATGAAGTGAAATGAGTCGAAAAAACTACTGGTTCTATCATTATCATTATCATTATTAGCACCGCGTCTTACTACCCGTTCGGGTTATACGCACTTACGCTAATGTGTAATGGTAGGGTGATTGTGAGATGATCTGGAGGACCTACAGTTTAACGTGGAATCCGAACCACGGTGGAGGCCTGGCATTCCTCACATTCACAAGATGTCTTATCAGAGGTGAAGGAAGGGTTTGGTAATCAGATAAATCTTTGCCGGGACCGAGGATTGAGCCCCGGCCGCCAGCATAGAAGTCTGACACCTTACCCCTAGACCGCCAGGTCATACTGGTTCTAAAATGCGCGCAAAATGGATAAAGAAAAAACCTTTTGTAAAGGAGAGGAATAAGTGAGGTACTATTTTTGGCGACGCTGGCCCGATCAGGTCTTTTCGCTATGCTGAAGTGAAGAACGGGGGAGATATGTGGAAATTGGAGGTTTTATAAATTTTGGTAGGGATTTTAAAGTGTTAGCAAGTGTTTGGTTTACAAATTTAAGTATTTAATCGACAATGCTCTTGTTGTGCAATAAAATTTCTTTGAATAGTATTTAGTCAAATTTATTACTTTTATTTGAATGCTGAAGGAGCTTCATGCATTGGTTCATGGGTTTGGGTTGGCGGTCAGTTTTCTTTAAGTGATCTGAAAATTTAGATTTTGTTCTATCATATTTAAAATCAGAAATCTGCTCTCTATATCGAACACTTAAGAACTGGTTGGTTTTCCAATGTAAATATTATCAAACTCACAGACTAATTTATATATTCCACTTTTATTGTATTGGTTATTTTCAATTAAGTTCCTGTTGTTTAAATATTTTTTGATGTTACTATGAGTGGCAAAAGCAGTATTAGGATTGTGTTTTTTAATAATTTTAACAATACAATTTAGTTCATGGTCCATTTGTTAACCTTAAAAATTAAATTTGTTATTTCAGTGTATCTCATCTTATTTAAATTTCCCGTATTGTTAACTTGTAACGTATTCTTTACTTTTTTTTATAGTACTTTCCTGAAGATGACGCTTTAAATGTTGAAACTTGTAGAGAAATTAACCTTCTAGGAATTTAAATAGCAAGGGAATCTTCTAACAAGATAAGTTTTCAGATTAATAGCTCTTCAAATTTCTATAGTTAACTTGAAACCGCTAACTTAAATATTGTTTTCTACAATTAATGCCAGGTTAAACATATTCTAATTACTTATTATAATATCAAGGTTATTAATAACGTTCTCCTTTATGACGTATTGTTTTGCCATTAAATATACCTGAATTTGATATCAATTCTCAAAACTTACTATGGAATGAGGACTAAATATCTGTCTCATCTAGTCTTGCTTCCCACCGAAAGAAAGGTTGGCGTTCGAATTCCGGCCGGGTGTACTAAAAATGTTTTTCCTGAATGGTTCCTCACTCTCCCCCCCACAAAAATTCGAATACATTTTCTATAAAATTCTAATTTATTAATCCTTACCCCATCTTTGTAGTTACATGTGAATAGCAAAAATGGGTAGTAAGACGTGTCGCACAAAGTAAGAGTTTCATTTACTAGAGTACAAGAAAATATTTCACTCCATAATTTATTTTTTCACCAACGCTGGTGGTCGTGCCGACTAAATGTTAAACTCATCTAGTTTAATTTCCATTAATGAAAGAATGTTTGAGTTTTAATCCCAGCTCGGTGTACTGAGGGTGGTTTTTCTTAAATAGTTTTCCACCCACTCCACCCACTCTACCAAAAGATGTTAGTACATTTCTTCTACATTATACTCTCATTATTCCTACACATTAGCGTGACTAAAT
The DNA here is from genome assembly GCA_902141385.1 of Timema californicum. Lineage (NCBI taxonomy): Eukaryota > Metazoa > Arthropoda > Insecta > Phasmatodea > Timematidae > Timema > Timema californicum. The sequence goes on from CABFOW010000136.1 coordinate 205,702, forward strand.
GCTTAACACCTGGAAGGAGAAAGACAAGGTGTGGCAATTTTTTTTTTTTAGTTTTACCAAAAGGACATGTTAAAAACTTTAGGTTGCCTTTATACTTTGTAAAACTTATATTGGGTGTAATATTTGTACTAAATCCATCAAAAAATTTAAGTGGTGAATCTTGCTTTAGGAGCATTACATACATTTTTTGTCAAATTTGTAAACAAGTTGCCTATCTCTGCTCATTTTTTATGTTCCAAAATAACTAATCCCTTCTTCCTTGTTCATGAACTTAAATTTAGTGTGATTCCTAAATTTTATATGAAAAAAATTCTTTTTAAGAAATTCAATTATTTTCAAATTGTGGACTATACAATCTAGGAATTTATAAACTGTTCCTTTTGGTTAAGTATATCAATAGTTATTGCAGTTTTCAGAGCTATATTGTGTATATAGTTATTTTATTATTTGCGTGACGCCCAAGCTGGTCTGTCATACAAATATTTTGCTAAAATATGGCAGCTTGAGACAGTAATAATAAGTTAAGCACACCGATACCTAATGAGTTAGACAAATTCATCCTGAGGAGCTACAGAGCTACCAATTACTCGCTGTAAGGGGAAAGAGAAAGTTCTCTCACCTGCACAGACGAACATCCAGACAACAGCGCTCCAGTGGAACACAAGCGTTATCATGATGAACTGGAGAAAAACTAAACGGTGACACTTTTCAAACCCCTTTCACCACCTAGCCAACTCGTCACGCACGCTGTCATCCCTAATGTGGACACAGAGGACTGAAGGATCCTTCATGAGTCCCATCGGTTTTACAACACTTCAACACACAACGACAGTAACACTACACGTGAGTCCCGATCTAAAGGAGTGTAACTACGGCCGAGGATGGACGCCATCAGCTGCTAGCAGGTGTCCGTGTGGATGGACGCCAGGCACTGACAACTGAGCGGCGCGCCGCGTCAGACCCGCCCCCGCTTTCCGCGTGTTTACTACCCCTCCTGCCTGTGACGTCACGAGATACAGCGCTTGCGCCTGGTAGTCTGGTAGGCGCACTTTCTAAGCATACGGTTGCCGTGTTACACAACATGCAAACTAATTTACTTGTTAATACAAAGCTACATAAAATTGTGTGTTCAGAAATAGTTAATTTTAAGCTAAACATTAATATATTTATTGTTTTAGTGGTACACTCTCTCTAATATAAAATGCACCCTCTTGGTTTGAACTAACTTTGTTACACTCCCGTAGCATCTAGAACTGTACTAGTGAGCTCCGAATCACCAGCATCTCATCCTATTGCGTACTACTGTAGAATACATCTCTACCCCACCAGGATATGAGCAAGAGTATATAAGAGATATTTAGCCATCAAATATAGCGATCATGATCACGGATAAAAATAAATTAAAACAACAGTGCATAAATAATGTATTACAAAACCAATACAGATATTTGGTGCCTACAAGAACCAACTTAGATTTCTCCAGGCTTGTAAGAACAAACTTTGATTATCTTTGATCTATAGGAACAAACTGCGATATATTCAGGTCTAGAGGGAAAAAGGGAGATTTCTTCAGGTCTATAAGAAAAACAATTAAATGTCTTCAGGTCCGTAAGAACAAACTGTGATCACTCCAGGCCTGTAGGAACAAAAAAATAATTAAATACATGTCAAATAACCTGCGTTATATTTCTATTCTCCTGTTTTGTCTCTTACAATGGTCCGGTCGATCAAAGAAAGTTTTGGAAGTTAAAAATACAGAGTATTTGGAGTGAAGCCGCGTGGGTTTTTATTTCCATGAATTAGTGCGTGTAGGCGGATTCCAGAACCACAATGAGGATGTCTGTATTCGTTATAACTTGCCAACTCCATAACTTTTTTTGACAGAACAACATCATCAGTAACGTTCACATTGCATTTTAGTCAGATTAGTTTCTACACAGTGCTCAAAATGTATTATCTATAAGAAATATGTCAAATATGCATCCAACTGTAATATAATGTCAACACGGTAACAAGATACATTAACTAGCTTTCTGCTTGGCTGAGTGGTCAGGGAAACTGACTATCGCTTTAGGGAACCCTGGTTCCAACCTGGCCATCCAGGTTGCTAAGTGGTAGGGAGATTGATTACAACAATAGTGTTTAATTTACTTCTGAATCTCTTAGGACTAGGATTGAGAGATTATTTACAAGTCTTCCTTTTAAAATCAAACTCAGTTTGTAAGTCATGTATTGATAAGCCTTGTTTTTTAAGAACGCGTCAAACACTTCTGGGTTAAAACACTACAGTGAATTCCCACGAATAATGTGTGTGTGTATTGTCGCTGGTCTCGGGTTTCCATAGAAAATGCTATCGTTCCGCAAAATCCCTCGACATGAGGGTGAAGTTGAAATGAACGGTCATTTGTTTTTAATGAGAGTTTGGCATGTCAACAATGAGATTTGAACTCTCGATTATCCAGCCAGTGTGGGTGTGTGTGTAAAAACTACAAGGACAATGTTCAAGGACATGGTTGCCCTGAGAGACCAGTTTTAGGTTTAGCTATTTAGGGGGTTTGGTAGTCTGTAGCAGGAAGTGAAATATTCTACCTAGTATATTAGTACTAGCCTAGACTGTTAAAACAAAGTTCATGCTTGTTTCTTAGTGATTAGAATAAATAGTTAACCCTTTTAAATTTTTTGTTTTAATTTTCCTGAGTTGATAAATTTATGTTAGTGAACTTGGGTATTTAGTCCAGGTATAGCTTTATAGGACGGTATAATCTAGAGTTGTAAGATTCTAAGAAACTCTAACCCATAAAAGGCTATATATAAACAAATTAAAGTTTAAAACAAATTAAAAATCGAATACTCACTCCTTAACCCAGTGTTCCGCAAAGCTTTTGAGTTAGTACACTTAACAAGACTAAAATTTGTTTTGGGTACGTGCCGTGGATGTAGAAAATGAATTACGTACCCAATCCAAAGGTTGTGGGGTAGATCAGAATTAGGAAGAGTAGGCACTAATTTTTACCTAAAGTAACTTCAAATGTTCCAATATTAAAGGTTAAGATTATTTTTCTGTTTGCTTCTTTAACATTTGGAAATATTTTGTACAAACTATTATTAACAGTTCAGGTAGACCATAACTCTAATTTAAGTTGAAAGATTTTGATTGGGTCGGATGTTTTTAAAATACTCAGTAAGTACGAATAAGTAAGAAATTGGGGTGACACGCGGCTGACACTCGGACCAACTTCATTCGTGTTCTTATTTAACACGCCACACTATTCGCGGAGCACTGCTTTAACCGATCTATCAGTTCTAATTAATTCATCGTCACTTGAAAGTATTAATTACTTTTGTATAGGACACTTTCCCATTCCTACTTTGATATATTTTTGTTTGAATAATTTAGTCATGTAATTAGTTACTGTCCACATTGCTGCACCTCTTCATTTCAACCCCTCAGCCACAAGTTTCCGCTTCTACAGTTACACATCCATTAGGACTGACTTCTGGGCTGCTAATAAATATTCAGAAAGTCCTGATCGTATTCATTACGCTGCTGACAGTAGCCAACAAACTGCCGACCGTACCCACCAATTTGCTTATTATATCCACCAAAATGCTGATCGTATCCACCCGTCTATTGATAGTATCTACCAGCCTGTTGATAGTATCTACCAGACTACGGATAGTTTTTACCAGTCCAATGTTAGTATCCACCGGATCCCTACTATCCAAAGGATATAAGGTGGTTTTGTTAGAACATCTATCATGGCCCTCTGATTATGTTAGGACGTCAGAATCGCATACATAAACATGATCCTAGATCCAGCAGTGGAGAGTGAGGACAAGCAACCGTTAGAAAAGGGTATTCGACTTCACTTTCCTGCTGATAATCTACATTTCAAGTAAGTGGCTTCATTTGTACATCAATTTATCATAAAACTAGTGGATCATTGCAGCGATGGCTGCTGATTATTGCATCAAAATGTATTTCAAACTTTTTATTGGGAAAGGATCTGTATAATAAGCCCTTACTCACTTTTTAGTTAATAGTTTACTCGTTAAAGGCTATCAACTTAACTTAAATATTTAGTTTTCGGTGTGTAATTTGAATACGTATATTTTCCCCCTTCACACCCCAATGAGAACTTTAAAATGACCCATCTCCCAGATCTCTATCTATTAGTTGCTCAACCCACTCAAATAATGATTAAGCTGATATTATTTTTAAATAAAGGCGAATATTTTATTTAACAATAAACAGCTATACACATATCATGGTTTCCATGGTGATGTAAGCAAAGAATGATTGTACAGATGAATCACTGCCCACACAGAAGAAAAATATGTTAAATTCGCTAAGAAAACTGTGTTTTAGTTTTAGGCCCCTTTTTTTCCGGCATCTTGATTCCTAAATCTTTAAAATGAGTGTTCGTTTATCAAAATTTGTTCAGCCATTTCCTTGTAATTTCTATTACTGGAAACGGGCTTATAAAATAATATATATTAATATATATAATGGAGAGAGTGATAAAATGTGATAGTGAAAATGAGAGTGAAAGTGTTTGAGTGTATGAGTGTGTAAGTGTGTGGGTGTGTGTGAAAATGAGAGTGTGAGTGTAAGAAGGTGAGTGTAAGAGACTGAGAATGAGCAATTGAGAGAGATCAAGTGAGTGTGAGTGAGTGATAGTGAGCGTATGTGTATGTGTTAAAGAGAGAAATACTGGAAGAAGAGAAAAAGACTGTGTGTAGGAAGAGATAGAGAGTGTGTGTGTGAGAGAGAAAGAGAATATGAAAGTGAAAATGCGTGATAAAGTGTGTAAGTGTGTGTGCGAGAGAGTGTGTAAAATTTTGGGAGGGCTATTGTGTGGTAGAGAGAGAAATTTTAGGGCGTGGAGAGGGTCTTAGAGAAAAAGTTAGAGAGGGAGAGATTAGTCTAGAGACAGAAAATCAGATTGAGAAAGAATTAGAAAGAGAAATTAAGATAGCGAGGTTGAGAGAGAGTGAGATAGCGAGAATGAGATAGAGTGAGTGAGTTTGAGGGAGTGAGATGGATAGAGTGAGAGTGAGATTGAGATAGAGAGAGTTTAAGATAGAAGGAGTTTGTGAGAGACAGCGTTTGTGAGAGGGCGTTCAATAGATATAACGTTCGAGAGCCTAAGAAAGATAGTATAATAAAGATTATATGAGAGCAATTATGTGTTAAAGAGTGCATGTGAGGGTAGAGAGTGTGAGAGAGAGAGAGGGAGGGATAAAGTGTGTGTGAGAGAATGAGAAAATATTATATTGGAGAAAGAAGTCTATAGAGTGAGTTAGTGTGTGTGTGTGTGTGTGACAGATAGAGTGTGTGTGTTTGTTAGAGAGAGATAATGAGAAAATATATTTGTAGTACTCAAACATTACTTTGAAATATCATTCCCTCAAAATTATGTATCAACATGGAAACATAACTGAACTTACTGTATTTGTAGGAATGTGAAAAAAATAGATGAGGTACATAAATCATCTCTGTTGAATAACATATCCTCAAAACTACGCGGTAAAATGAAAACGTAACTTAACGTGTGTATTTGTACTGTCTTACTATTTGATAAAATGAACATCAAACCCCATTATTTGAAAAAAATGAACACCAAAACTCATACTATAGTTAAAATGACTATATTTTTTAACATTATTCAAGATTATTTTATCGTTTTTTGAGCTTATAATATATATCTAAACATATTTAATCATCATATTATCGTTTTTGAGCTTATAATATATGCCTAAACATATTTAAACATCATTTTATCATGCGTGAAACAAAACGTAGGCCATATTTTCACGAACTTAACAACTTAACCTTTTAATTTTCGAATTATGCTCATTATTATTGATGTAATGTGAATTAACGATACAAACTTTCCAATAAAAAATAAATGTTTACCCAGTTTAGGAATCTCAATTTAGATGTGTTATGACCAGCATCCAAAGTGAAATATTCAGCCAAAGAGAAAATCGTGATGTGTTCAGACCAACAAATAAATATTGAGCTATTATTTTTTTAGCCAAAGAGATATATTTTATTCAGAGATTTACAGCCATGCAGCAAATTATCGTTTCCATCGTGACTAAACAAAGAATGAAAAACTGGAAATTCTCTGTGAAAATCGTGTTTTCGTGGAAAACTACTATTTTTCCCGACATCCTGGACTCCTAACCGTTAAAATGAGTGGTCGTTTGTAAAAATCTATTCACTCATTTTATCGTGATTTCTATTACCGGAAATGGGCTTATCAAATTATGTGTATAAGATATTATAGTTGTCTAATAAAATAGTATAGTTGTTGCCTTGTTGGAATATCCTACGATAAAATCTATGGTGCTGCCATTACGGTTTGATAGAGAAAAGTAGATTCTATTAATTAAAAATGATTTAGAATGCAACAAACTAATTATTGGTTATAACATGTCAACTAACAAGGACATTAAGGGCAGGGTATTTAGTACTACCGATTTCTTTGATCGATCATCAACTAAAAAGAAGAACTTTTCAAATAAAAGATTTTATTCAGAAATTATAAGGATATCTTATTTAAAAATGACAGCATCACTGTAAGACTAATCGATATGAGCAAAAACTCAAACGTGAGCTTACTACACTGAACTATGGACACCCCATGCACGATTTACGGCACGCTTCACCACAGAAACTCTTTCAACCCACAGTCCCATGTAATTGTTATTCAAGCACACACAGAAATACACATTTATTTTCGAAGAAAATTAAATTGTTCTTTCCCCGGAGAAGTGATAATATATTGCCCCCAGAAATTATAATCGTTCTATGTTTAGTTCCTTTTCATGTGAGTGGAATTTAATTCTGTGACAATGGAATGTGTTATATTGCATGATACTGCTTGGAACGTGCCGTCATATTTTAATATGCGCCAGCTAAGATATGGCGTGAACATTGGAATTATATATGGTAATACGCTGTAGGTCCTTCCCTTGTTCGAGAGCATTAAGACGATCGTCTGGTCACTGTGGGTTTCTAGGGGATTATATCAGTAGTACTGAGGATTAACTGGGGATTACTACTGCAACACTGAGGTTTTATAGGGGTTACTACTGGTGAACTGAGGTTCTTTATGGGATTACTATTGGGCTACTGAGGATCTACTGGGGATTACTACTGCAATTATTGAGGTTTTATAGGGGTTAATACTGGTGAACTGAGCTTCTTTATGGGATTACTATTGGGGTACTGAGGATCTACTGAGGATTACTACTGCAATTACTGAGGTTTTATAGGGGCTACTACTGGTGAACTGAGCTTCTTTATGGGATTACTATTGGGCTACTGAGGATCTACTGGGGATTACTACTGCAATTACTGAGGTTTTATAGGGGTTAATACTGGTGAACTGAGCTTCTTTATGGGATTACTATTGGAGTACTGAGGATCTACTGGGGATTACTACTGCAACACTTAGGTTTTATAGGGGTTAATACTGGTGAACTGAGCTTCTTTATGGGATTACTATTGGGCTACTGAGGATCTACTGGGGATTATTACTGCAATTACTGAGGTTTTATAGGGGTTAATACTGCTGAACTGAGCTTCTTTATGGGATTACTATTGGGCTACTGAGGATCTACTGAGGATTACTACTGCAATAATGAGGCGATACAGGAGATTACTACTGGATTACTGAGGTACAGCGGACAACTACTGGAGTAATTAGGTTCTTTAGGGGATTACTATTGGGATAGTGAGTTTCTACCGGGGATTACTACTCCGATACTAAGGTTATACAGGAGATTATAGTAGGCGTACTGAGGGTCTTCCTGGGACTACTACTGAAATACTGAGGCTATAAAGGGGGATTACTACTGGAGTACAGAGATTATACAGGGGATTATTACTGGAGTACATAGGTTCTATAGGAGATTATTACTGAAGTACAGAGGTTCTATAGCGGATTATAGTGGATTACACAGGCCATACGGGGGATTATAGCAGGAGTACTGACTGTAGATGCATGTAAGGTTAGGTTTTGTTATGTTGAGCTAACTTAATATAAAATAATATTTTTGTCACTTAATTATATTAAGTAAACGTGGCCAACGTGAGAATTAATTACATTAACTTTATTTGTAATAAATAAATTACACAATTTCCCTGTAAACTGTATATTTTTGTTAATACTGTAGGATTTTTTGGTATCAGTTTCCTCTGATTTGATCTGTTGACGACCTTAACTCTTACGTTTGTTGAGCTTCACACACTGGAAAAAGCCACGTACAATATTGGCCACGGACTACCAATCCTATCTAATATTTGACCTTGGGACTTATCTGAAGTCATTTAGAACGTTAGTTTAACTGGGAACTGCCTTCGCCTCAAAACAAAAGTGATTTCATGGTTTACATGGGCCATTTTTTTTATCTAATAATAATAATATTTAGCACCGCGTCTTACTACCCGTTCGGGTTATACGCTTTTAAGTACTAATTACTCTAATGGATTAGGAATTGGGAAGGTTGAATTAGAGGAAGTGAACCCGCATTTGCGTGGAGGAAGAGTGGAAAACCATTTAGGAAAAACCACCCTCAGTTCACCCAACCGAGATTCGAACCTCGATCTCCCCGTCCTCAGCGGTTGAGCTCAACATGACTTTTTTATCTAAGAAATACACATTCCCTTGATACAAACCAGTTAAAATTGTTGCCAAGATTAGATTTTCATCCTATATAGGAGTAAGAGGTTTGTAGGAATACATACCAAGGCTATGTAAATGTATGCTCAAATTAAAAACATATGTTTAACGTTACCTGTAATATTTTCATTGATCAAACAAACCCTTTTTGATAACTATTATGAATACAATAATTTAATCAAACCATACACTCAGGTATTATATTCTTTGAACTATCTTTGGATTTCAGATTGGAATTTATATTTTAGTTTCTACTAACTTTGGAAATACATTTAACAATTCGATGAATTAAGATGATTAAATTAATTAAGTCTCTACTTTTTATAATTTTTATTTTTGATCAATTTTCAGTTTGAAAAATTTGAGCACTTCTTTAATGGTTCCTACATACATACATACATACATACATACATACATACATACATACATACATACATACATACATACATACATACATACATACATACATACATACATACATACATACATACATACATA
>CABFOW010000136.1:216717-311802 GCA_902141385.1 Timema californicum
GGACATGGCTCGTTTAACGCATATCTACATAAAATGGGCTTACACCACACTCCGAGGTGCAAGTACTGCCCGGACAAAATTGACGACGTCGAGCACACGTTTTTTGAGTGCGAGCGCTGGAAGAACTGCAGAGCAGAGACCGAAACAAACATAGGCAAAACTCTCGATCCTAATAGCCTAGTGAACCATATGTTACAGCGGGAAGAAAATTGGAAGGAAATCGCTGCCTACGCGCAGCGCCTCCTTAAAGAAAAGATCTCAGAAAGAGACCAGTGAAAAAGGAGCGGACGTCGTACGACGCAACACGGACTGGGTTGAAGTAATGCTAACGCGGTTCCGACTCAGTCTTCCCTGCAATTATGTGCGGGGAAAGAGGAGAGGAGGTTTTTTAGTGGGTGGAAATCCCACACTACCGACCATCACACTTTCAAATGAGCGGTGTCTTTGAAAGATTTTTCCTCCTCACAAAAAACAAACAAAAAAACAACAACATACATACATACATATATACATACACATACACACACACACACACACACACACACACACACTCGTAAATACCATCACATACAATACATATATACATTAATATATAGCCAGTATATTAAGGTGGGCCTTCCGAATGTGTATTGAACGTTATCACAGTAGTATGTTATTAAGAGGTACGTGGAAAAAATATTAAATTGTATAATTTGTCTATCAACTTTTTTTAATGGAAACTAATTAATAGTTAGTCAAAATATATAGACTGGAAAAACAATTAAAGTAAAAAATCCTCAAATCTTATCATCAATATAATTTATATTATTTCAAGCTTTCGTAGGTTTATAAACATATCTAATTTTTGAATTAGTTTTATTAAAAATTTGACTAGTTTTACCAATTTAGTTATCCTGAAGTGTGGACCAGTTTGTGAAGACATCAAACAACGTTACAGACCCAGTAGGTGTTTATTCGTGTCCTAGTAAGTTTGACAAATGGAGTTGGCTTAATGGCATTTACCCTTTCATAGGAATGATGCTGAGTGTTGTGTTAATTTAGAGATTATAATGACACTGTTCTGAGCCCTTAAGTTATTTAAAAGTCATGGACAAATTATATATTTTTGCTAATCACTTTTAAAGTACAAATACATATTTTGCAAAAGAGGGATTTTTAGTAAATAAATAGTATACATAAATATAAAATACACTTCAATAGCTATTATTATATGAAACAATATTTCTGGAAATAAACTATCATAAGTGTTACTCAGAAAAATAAAGCTTCATAAAATGTTGCCAAACGATGGAGTTGGATGTTATAAGATTGAGTTAATTTTCAATTCGCTGATCGAAATAGTAGACTTACAAATAACACGTAAAATGACTAGAAATTTAATAAAATCACCAAAATTGTCATAATTTTATTAAGATCGATTACTTTAATTTTAAAATTAGATGTTATAATTTGAGTTTAATCTTTAAAATAACATTGCATAATAAGTCAAAATTTAGAAAAGTAAATAATAGAAAACCGTTAAAAAAATAACTTTTCACACATATTTTAATATTGTTATGAACTTGATATTTTTAATAAGGTATGGTTAAGGTGCATTTTCTAAACATACTGATTATTTCAGATTAAAAATCTAATTAATTCTAGAACAGGCAGAGCATCAAGTTATCAAGCTGTTAATTATTAATATATTTGAAAGCGAGATATTTTAACTAAAGATACATTTATGCTGAGTACCAGACATCTAAAATGGGACCCTTAGTTTAGTAGTCAGACTCAATACAAATAAATTAAGGTGTCAAGATTGATTATGTTGATAAATATGCCTGGATATGAATCCAGATTCCACGCATAATTAATAAATATGGTATTATATCTGGTTGTTCAAGATGTTATGAATAAACTGTCTTATAAATGGTAAGAAATTCTCCATTCTGACAGTTTATATAGCCCTACTAACCTGTAAATAAACGACCTTCATACTGACAGCCTATACTACCCCTACTAACACGCAACAAACTGTCCATACTGACAGGTTATATTATCACTAGCCTGCAACAAACTGTCCTTCATACTGACAGGTTATATTATCACCAGCCAGCAACAAACTGTCCTTCATACTGACAGGTTATATTATCACTAGCCTGCAACAAACTGTCCTTCATACTGACAGATTATATTAACACTAGCCTGCAACAAACTGTCCTTCATACTGACAGGTTATATTATCACTAGCCTGCAACAAACTTTGCTTCATCCTGACAGGTTATATTATCATTAGCCTGCAACAAACTGTCCTTCGTACTGACAGGTTATATTATCACTAGCCTGCAACAAACTTTGCTTCATACTGACAGGTTATATTATCACTAGCCTGCAACAAACTGTTCTTCATACTGACAGGTTATATTGTCATTAGCCGGCAACAAACTGTTCTTCATACTGACAGTCTATACTACCCCTACTAACATGCAACAAACTGTTCTTCATACTGACAGATTATATTGTCACTAACTGTCCTTCATACTGACAGTTTATATATTTATTATGCTACCTCCATCAAACTGTAAAAGTTTTCTATTTATTGGATTAATGTAATACCGCAACCAATCAAAGGGCCAGCCTCTTCGTTCAGGCTTTATTACCAGTTTTATTTGATAGGACCGGAAGTAAGGACATACCTAATATATCAAACTTGTGTGACTGGGGGCAACATAAATATGTCACGCCATCATCTCTATGGCATCATATGAGTGTCAACTTGAGGTTCAGTAAAGTCACATGAAATATAGCTATGGACTGAGAGCTACCGCCAGGTTCCGACGAATCATACTCACGTTTGGAAAGGTAGGGGTGGTGGTGTTTGTGGGGCGGAGATAAGGGGAGTTTTCCTAGTGCGGGGATTTAGCCTGGCTTTTCTAATGATTTCCCGTTTCCGGACCAAGCAGTAAACCAATCAATTCTCCGTTGGAAAAGTTTGATCACTTGACAGACTCGATTCATTAACAGTGACTAGTTAGTGAGTCTCTCCACGAGGCTGTTGGGGCGTCGCCCCGCCCCTACTACACACATTGCTGGCGTCGCGGCGCCTGACATACTCCATACATGCTGACAGAGTGGGTAGAGTTCATAGCTTGGGATAACTAGCACATGGAGCTTGCTTCATAACCTCAGGAAGGAGGGGTAACTAACACTTAGTACTTGATAGAGGCCCTCAGTACGGTTATATGAATTGAAAATCATTCACGTGATTCAAACCTGGTGCAATTTTTTTTTGTGCGTAATAGACCTAAATTATTAGATACTTATACCATTAGAGACTATTTCTATCTTTAAATCCATAACAAAATTGAAAGAATTAAGTAAACACCTCTCACATGCCAACATATCATTTACTTGTCAAGTAAACACCTTTCACATTCCAGCATGTCATTTACTTAACAAGCAAACAACTCTCTTTTGACAACCTGTCATCTAATTGCCAACCAAACACCTTTGATTTGCCACCCTCTCATCTACTTGTCAAGTAAACACCTCTCACATTCCATCCTTTCATTTACTTGCCAAGCAAACACCTCTCATATTCCATCCTTTTCTCTACTTGTCAAGTAAACACCTTTCACATTCCAGCCTGTTATTTTATTGTCAAATAAACAACTCTCACATGCCAACCAAACACCTTTGACCTGCCAGCCTGTCATATATTTGTTAAGTATACACTTCTCCCATTCCAGACTGTCATCTACTTGTCAACCAAACACCTTCCCCTTGCCAGCCTGTAATATACTTGTCAAGTGAACACCTCTCACATGCAATTCTGTTATTTACTTGTCAAGTAAACACCTCTCACATTCCAGCCTATCATTTACTTGTCAAGTGAACACCTCTCACATGCCAGTTTTTCATCTACTTGTCAACCAAAAACAGTTTGATTGTCAGCAGCTTGTCATCTACTTGTCAAGTGGACGCCCTTTTCTTGACAGCCTGTCACCTATTTGTCAAATAAAGCTTAGTCAGCAATTGAGCTACCTATGCGAGCACCTGATGTGGGGACAAGCTAACACATATTAGGTTCAGCTTTTCGATCTTGCATCGGATGTCCATTACGGAAGGAAGGAGACCAGGCTGCGCTACATGATAAAATCCATATACGTCAATTGGTTAACTGTAGTACAGTCAGGGGGTGACCTGGTAGTCTAGGGGTAAGGTGTCAGACTTCTATGCTGGCGGCCGGAGTTCGATCCCCGGTCCCGGCAAAGATTTATCTGATTACCAAACCCTTCCTTCACCTCTGACAGGACATCTTGTGAATGTGGGGAATGCCAGGTCTCCACCGTGGTTCGGATTCCACGCTAAACTGTAGGTCCTCCATTTCATCTCACAATCACCCTACCATTACACATTAGCGTAAGTGCATATAACCCGAACGGGTAGTAAGACGCGGTGCTAATAATAATAATAATAATAATAATAATAATAGTACAGTCTCATTTTCATAGGAAGCCCGTTATTTAAAAAATTACGACTCATGTCGCCACAATGGCGGAAATAATAATATTACAATTGTATTAAATTCTTAGTCTGTTTAATTAATAACGCAATGATAAATTATATATTAATTAATAAGTAAGCATTATTGTAAGCGTTTGATAATTTTTAATTAATAAATCAAATAAGATATATTTCTAAAATGCCAAATTTCAGTGACTTTCAATCGATGTTGTTAGTTGAAAGTAGGCTTCATATAAAAATCTGGGTTTAGCTTAGTGGTTTAAGTGGAATACTGAGATACACACAAGGATACTTTTGGCCCTGGTCCGATTATAGTTTTACCAGTTGCTAGGAACTCAATGTTACTAAGCCGTTTAGGTGTGTCAATTAGAAATACGAGGAATGGCTAGTTGTTATTTTGTACCGCTTCTTAGTACTTGTTTGGATGGTACGCCTACATTATTTAGGCTACACTTACAAGATATATATGATGAAGGTAGAATTTGTTTGGAGGGAGAGTTGGAAACAATTTAAGATAAAACAGCCTCAGCACAGCAAGCCAGAATATGAACCCCGATATACTAGTCACTGGCACTAGAGTGATGCGCTGGACCGTGTGAACAGTGATGCGGGTTGACTAGCCAATAATTGTTATCGTGTAACCCCGGTTTGTAAAGTGAGGGCTCTAGGGTGTGGCCAGCAGTGCCATTAGTGACGTCACAGGCATTCAACTTTGCCTACAGAACACGTCTGATTTTCGACATTGTGTTACCCTAAAATTATATCTGACTACTTGCTTGTCTGGCATTGGTGAGGACATGTGTGTGTCTGTGTGCTTGTCTGTTGGGGGAAGATTTATGTTTAACAGACAATTACTTTATTGCTGTCACCCAGCGGAAGGTTAAAGCCATTTAATCTTCTTTTTTCTCTTGGACACAAATTCTAATTATTGCTTGTAATATATGAAATTAAACTAATTTCACTTACTAATGATAAAGGGATGCATTATTTTTCTTGAATATAATGACAGAATTTCCTAGAAATATTAAAAAAAAGAAAAGTCACGTGAGAATTTCATTAAACCTGTTTGTATCATATTAAAAACACAGCTCTAATAATACTTCTAATACTACTAATAATAATAATAATCGGTTGTGTTTTAATATCACTCGCGTCTTGTTTTCTGGTAAGATATTATGCTACGGAGTCTTGAACCCTGGACCAATAACAGCAACACAAATAATTAATGCGGGCTACACCACATTCATATCAATCCCTCACACAGAGGTGAGTTTATATTGTCAAGGTTACATTTCTTACAACATCTAGCACAGGGGTTCTGAACCCAATTGCTATGGTATTTAATGTATTTATAAAGAAGAACATATATTACTAAATCACAAATTTGTTTTTAAACATATTTTGAAAACTGTCTGTCATTATAATTGGCTTCTTTTGCAACCCTATGTAGTTTACCTTCTGTCTTTTATAAGGCTCTGATTGATTTTCTATTTAACTCATCATTTGATTAAAAAACTAATAACCAAACAGATCTGGATGAACATGCTTCTAATGGTCTAGAGGAGTGATTTACCTAGCCCACAACACTTTTAGACAGCTAAATTAACAAAATTTAAATGATTAAAATAGACAAGAAGGGTTTCAATATCATAACCAATAACTATTTAATAGCTTCTGTTGTAATGTTGATTTGAAAATATAGGCGTAGTGTAATTATTTTCTATAGGACCTAATTAGATTTTACTAACTAAAGGAGAGATGATATAAATGTTAGTCTTTTTCAGAAAAAAAAGTAAATGATGTGCATGGTATTTCACTAAAACTTATAATAATGTTAAAATATCGTTAATGTATGGTCGCCTATTCCTATATCTTCTATTTACTGATTCAAGGGTTATTCGCTTAGTAGTAAACTATTTGTTTTAGATGATTATCTAAGCACTATAAGAAAATTAATTTGTGAATAATTGATTTATTTTTCTTATTTATTGTACTTATTTTGGACATACATACTCATTGTAGATTTGTAATATTAGGTTTTTCTTGAAGATATATCACGGCTATAAACAAATCTTTTTTTACGTTTAGTTAACTAGCTATTAATGGCTTAATCTAATTGTACAAGAATGGTGAAGGTATTTATAAGGCAGTGAACCACCCTCAATTCACCCTAGTAAGATTCAAACCATGACCCCCTCTTAAACAGTCTTCGAGTGCAATGTGAGAATAGCATGTTAATTCGTACGGCCACTGGTGCGGGTAATAGATATTATCAATAAGGAGATACACTTAGGATTAAAAAAAGTTATTGTTTAGAGTGGTGTTTCTCTTTCACGGTTAAGAATTAAAGGTTTACGGACTCAGTGTTGTGTATGTATTAATGTTGAGTTTTAAGTGATGTGCTTAGTAATTAATCTATTCGTTTAAGAATGTAACTTTAAATGCTTTTAATAAATAAAAATACTAGCAAACCCGAGCGCAAATTACGCAATACCTAGGCAGAAAATAAAATCATCTTATTTAATAAAGACCTTGTCTAAACTACATGAGTAACAAAACAAAATAATAAAGAATTAATCTTTCCATAGAAATTCCAAGGCCACCTCTTTATTTCTGCTAGGCTCCCCAGAATACAACAATAACTTCATGGATTAAAAAAAACTTTGCATAGAAATTCCAAGGGCACGTCTTTATTTCTGCTAGGCTCCCCAAATACAACAATCACTCATTGAATTAGAAAAAAAAAAACTTTCCATAGAGATTCCAAGGTTAGGTTTTTATTTTTTATAGGCTCCCCAAATACAACAATCACTCCCTGAATAAAAAAAACCTTTCCTTAGAGATTCCAAATCCAGAAAAAAATGTAAAAGAAGTTTGTATATAGGAATATATATTTTTCCCCGTGAAATATTTATGAGAGAAACGAAAGCTCCATTACTTTAATGACAGGTATCCCCCAACCGAAGAAGGGACCTCAGGCTCTAGCCATTCTGGAGATGCGTCTGGGGAGGGGTGAGAGGCTGGAATATAGTGGGGGAATTTCTTCATAGATGAGTCTGGGAATAAGGAGGTTCGGGGGTTGTGGGGATGTTTTCGGATAAGATACAAAGGGGTACCACCCACCCGAAGATGGGCCCTATAGCCCCATTGGTTTTGGAGACGCATCCTGGGAAGAAGGGAGGCCAAAAGGGTTTGGGGGGAACTTTTTTGGGTAGGATTTTAAGAGGTGCACCCCCACCCCCACCCAAAGATAGGCTATATAACCCCAGTGGTTCCGGAGATACACCTGGGGAGTGGGTAGGAGGGGTGACCTTTTCTACTTCCAGTAAAAATTGTTGTAATTTTATCATAGGTTGCACATCTTCATGTCAAAATTTTATTAAAGTCTTCAATTGTCAATTTTGACCCATAAAAAAGGTCAATATTGGGTCTTAAGTAATACACCTTCGTAGTAAAGAGATAGATTAACTAATTATAGCTATTTCCTTTTTTATACAGTTAATAATTTGAAATTAAAGGCATAATTAAATCTAGAATGTAATTAAAGGTAATTTTGTCAATATATCTTTCTCGTGAAACTCTTCATAAGAAAATAAAATGCAAAACTCCTCCCGGAAAACAAACTCGGGTCAAGCGGTTCAAAATATCAGTGCTATTTAGTAGGCTCATGCCACATAAACGCATATGGAACATTAATTTAAAATCCACATTTCACTTGACTAGAAAACTAGTATTTATTATTAAGCTGAACTCATTCACCATTCACTCAAAATGTCTACTTATATGTGAAAATAAAATTACTCGTTTGGAAAGTTAGTTTTTGCATCACCAGGTTTGCTAGAGCAATTTATTGCACAGCAGGTCAACACCATTGTGTTTGCATAATACAAAGTAGTCTTCAACACACCACTTTCACGCATTTAGCTTGATAATAACAAAGCAGTGCGTGTCCAACCCGCCAAGGACTTGATAGAGCGCAGCACGCTTCAATTTCGTCACACCGCCATTGCACTAGTACGGGATCTACCTAGTCTATATCGATGGTCCATAGTCTTCGCAAGACTGTTATAGGGCTTTATGCCACATAAAAAGGTTAAGAGCTCTTGGTCTATATACTTTTCAAGATTAAAATAGACCCTAAATATCTGATCAAGAGTTTTATAAATAAGTAAAATAAATAATAAGGTCCGGGAATCCCTTCCCTCTCTGTATCCCTGTGTGACACTCTAAACCACGCTACTGAAACAAAACATGAAATATTCCGGTGAAACCGTTTGCTGTCAATCTGTGTGAGTTTTCTTCATGTGTCTTCATATGCGTTCAGCCAAAATCTGTCCACACGAGGGCATGACGTGCAATGTGCATGAGTTGAGGGACAGATCTAGGGGACACTTTTAGTAGCATCCCGGTTGTGGCCCCACGCGGTAGTCAGCCATTGGAGTTAGAAATAAGTTATGTTCAACTATTAGTGGCGCTACTAATCATACAATCAACAACAAACACAATAATGATATGAAAGGTTTGTAAAAATAATGAAGTTATTTACGTGTTTCGATAAAATCTTATACGACACAGTGTCAATTAACATTACGGGATACATTTGATGACAACACTCCTGCTTATTATTGTTGAGATGTTCGCATGGTGAACTACAAACACATTACATGTGTTCTCTAGAGCAAGCTCCCATCTTGCACATGGGCGTGACTGGGGAGGGAGATTTGGGTGGAGACGAGTCCCCAAGTGCGTAGAAAAGAGTGATGGGGTCCAGACCCCCTTGAAATTTGATGGTCTTATATACGTCTAAAAAT
Source organism: Timema californicum (assembly GCA_902141385.1). Taxonomy (NCBI): domain Eukaryota; kingdom Metazoa; phylum Arthropoda; class Insecta; order Phasmatodea; family Timematidae; genus Timema; species Timema californicum. The sequence continues at coordinate 226,038 of CABFOW010000136.1, forward strand.
GTGTGATATAGTAGATGTATAGTAAAATTTTCTAGTGGGCACCCCACCCACTCCCCAATTCCCCCTCAATATCTGTAATTAAAGGGTTAACTCTCTTAAATATATTATTTAACTGATTAATTTGTTTAGATAATTAACGTTCATGTAATATTTAATTTACTTCCCACAAACATTGTATGCATATTGTCCTTTTCTTCATGGACAGAAGCGCTGCTAGAGTAGCACAATAAATAACACTCTTGTAAATGTACTTTTTACAAATATAAACATATTATTGAAAAAAAGGCTAGCACTGTTTGAATCTTTGTTCTGTTGTACAGTGAAAATCTTGAAGGCATATTAATGTTCAGCTGAAACAGAGTATTTTGGGTATGAATATAAATACTTAAGGATTAATATTAGATTAGGTTCCATTTATTTTAAATATTTAGTTATCAGTGAAGGTCAAATTAATAATAATGTGTTTCCCCCATAAAGTTAGAAAGTCAGGCACGCCCAATATCACGAGTAGGAAATACTAAAATTATATCTCTCATTTTATGTCGGACTGGTAGTTCCAACGCTCTTCAACTCTGCGACTTTTATTCTCCTTTAACTCGTTATTTGGCCGTGGGGAGAATTCCGGGAAAAACACGCAAGAATCTGGAGCCAAATTGCTGGGGAGGATAATTAAATTCTACTTAAATTATCTGGCAGATTAAATGCGGAAAACAAAGGGGAGTGAAAACAGTCGAACTTCATCATTCGAAGATCCTTAAGAAATAAGACTCCAAATAATTATAAATTAATGCTAAGATTAAAAAGGACGCCTTCCTTATTCCGGGATCACGATCAACTTAAAGTTCTCCACCGTGGTTCGGATTCCACGTTAAACTGTAGGTCCTTCATTTCATCTCACAATCACCCTATCATTACACATTAGACGTAAGTGCGTATAAACCGAACGGGTAGTAAGACGCGGTGCTAATAATAATAATAATAATAACTTTAAGTTCACTTAATGTAACGTAAAAGATATCCACGTGTTATTAAAATGAATATATCCCGATGCGGTTAACTAGACATTCACTTAACTCCAGGGGAGAACTTTAACCTTACATGAACGTTGAGGGAAGGTACCACGTGTTCTAGCCAGCCAATCCTTTTGCGAGCCACACCAACACGGCTATTTAATACTTACGGAATGAAGAAATCTTTGGTGTAGTTTGTCCGCTTCTCGCAAACACTAAAATTTTGTAGCCTCTTGCTACTCTACATTTTGTATATCCAGTGAAGCTTCTATTACAAGTGCTTGTAGTATGACTGGCCCTGAATTATCGGGTTTATTTGAGTGAACAATCTGTTTTCAAACAATCGAAATTAATTGTCTCTGTTTTGCTCGAGTGTTACGTTAAGTTTCATGAATCATGATCACACACTAGCTTATTTACGTTAAGTGAACGTTACGTTACGAAAATATTAAGTTGATCGTGATCCCGGAATTAGCTAATTTTACTGTGCAACAGATTCCTTGGTACGATGGACCACGCTCAACTAAATATTATTTTCTGTTTGCTAGCAATTTAGACTTCCCCAGTTACTGGACGAATACACTTGGTTCAAGAAAAAAATGCCACAGCTGATTATTCACCACAGACATCGTGGTGTGACACATTCCATGCTGTATGAACACACTCTTTTTGTGCCAGTTAAGTCTATTCCGGCACCTACTAGTGATGATGAGGGTAATAGCAGTTAAGTAGGGTTTTTGTAGCACCGCGTCTTACTACCCGTTTGAGCTATAAGATTATGTTATAACTATGCTAATGGCCTTAGGGATTAGTAAAACTATGTTTAGAGGAAGTGTACCCGCATTTTCATGGAAGGAGGGTGAGAAATAATTTTGGAAAACCACCCTTAGTACACCCGATCAAAATTTGAACCTCGATATCTCCATCATCAGCAGTCTAGTTTACTGTGAGAGTAGCGCGTTAGACCATGCGAGCACCGAAACGGGTAGTTAAGTAGTTTTTTAATGACTTAGGGCCAGTTTCATAGTCAAATTTAGTACGACTCAAATGCGGCGCTACACTAAGTACATGAGGACACCTACTTAAACCAGAATGGAATGGGCCAGTTTCCTATGAGAGAACGGCCCATTCCATTTGAGTTTAGGTAGGTGTCTTCTTGTACTTAGTGTAGCGCCGCACTTGAGGCGTACTAAATTTGACTATGAAACTGGCCTTTACTCCTGGAATGACGCGACCACTAATTGAAAGTCTTGGTTTGAGTGAATCTCGCTAAGTTCCAGCTTTACTTTGCACAAACCCAAGTTTATTTTGAGGAAAGAATCACACTACCTAAAAATTATCTTTAAATATTTTACGATTGTTAATGCAAATACATTTTTTAGTTTCTGGAATTTCCTAGATCATTTTAGAGTAGAAGCCCTAACTTTAAAATGATTGGTACGTACAGTTTAGTGGTGATCTGGTTGTGTCAACACGCTGACTTTGAATCACTTACCTACTAATGGCAAGCCTAAATACTGATGTGTATACATATAAGCCATACTTGTGTATGGAATATATTCATTCAGAACATATAGTGCATCAGTGGTTCCCAAAGTGGACTATAAATTCCAGCCATCTCATTAAGAATGTACTAAAGGTGGTATTTAAAATACCTGCCAAATAACTGTTACATTTTGAAAAGCTGGTATCACTTGTTAAAGTCAATCAATTTTGCATGATTTGCAAAATACAATTTTTAATTTTATTTTGAATTGATGAGCATTATATGTGACTGTTTTGATTTTTTTTTGTGTGGCAACCTGAGTTAGTGGAACCACTGGTGTACACCATGAGATAAGAAGTGTTTTATTGTCCTCTGTGGTTAAGCAATGATGTATGTGTCTATATGCCATCAGACCAGAGTGTACACTGTGAGATACCAGTGTTTTATTGTCCTCTGAAGACTTGCAATGGCTGACAAGTCATACTTGCATTATTAGGAATTGTAAATAAAATACGCCATTCCTTACCAAGGAAAGCTCCATTCGTTTAAATAAATCAGTACGTATCTGGTATAAACTAAACATTTAATTTAGAAATATAATCATTATTAACTTGGTATTTTTGTTATATTCAACGATTCAGGATACAAGTTCAATGTCAAGATCGAATATGGTATATTGTTTTAAAATTGTCAAATAAATTATTTTAATCTCAGAGCTATAACGTATAGTATAAAAAGTATTGCAAAAAATTAAATGTGTTTAATTTTTTTTAAATACATAATTTTAGTTTTCCCTTGGATAATAACTACCCTTGTCCTAAAGGAGTTGATTGGGAGAAGTGGGATAGGGCTGTAGAAGACTTGCCCAAAATTTGAAATGCTGTTTTGTATATTATAATTTGACCCACTTCAGTGGCCGCATGGTCTAAGGTGGTACTCTCACACTAGACTAGACTGACCAAGACGGAGAGATCGGGATTCGATCCCGGTAGGGTGTACTGAGGATGTTTTTTCCGAAATGGTTTTCAACCCTCTATGTAAATTCGGGTGCATTTAATCTAAATTCAATCTTAATAATCTCCAGCACATTAGTTTTATTAGTACATAGATCTATAGCCATAACGGGTAGTAAGACGTGGAGTTAAAAAAAAAACATTATAAAATACTGCCATTTTATTTAAATCCGTAGGAGAAATTATATTAAATTCCACTAACTAGAAGCTAACAAAAAATATGTCGAATACGTAATCTCCAAACATCTACACAATTAGAAGGCTACATGGTCCCTAACACCTGGGGCGTCATACAAAGTAGTGCGTGTGGGTCTGATCTCTCCCTATGACAACAATCCCAAGGATCGATATTGTAGTAAGGAGTGTGTGACGTCACGAGATAACGGTGTAAGGCACGCACACAGGATAGCTACATTTGTGAAACACTCTGGATAATCACACTTTGGAAGAATTTGTTCAAAAGAAGAACAAAGATAGCAGCACCAACTACAAACTGTGACCACTACACATAAGAATATCAAGATTTGGTTCAACAAGAAAAACACAGAGTGCAGCACCAGCTACGTACTATGAGATCAATACGGACATAAGAATAATATCAAGCTTTCGTTCAACAAGATGAACACAGAGTGCAGCACCAGCTATGAACTATGAGATCACTACGTGCATCAGAATAATATCAAGATTTGGTCCAACAAGAGGAACACAGAGTGCAGCACCAGCTATGAGCTATGAGATCAATACGGACATAAGAATAATATCAAGCTTTCGTTCAACAAGAGGAACACAGAGTGCCGTACCATCTACAAATTGTGACCTATAGTATGCCTCTAGTATCTTTGGACAGGCTGATGGATTAGGCAGTATATCTAACTAAGTCAGACGAATAATAAATGCAATATAATGGTTTTTTAATTTTATTTCTTTGAGGTATTTAACGTGCACTTTCTGAATTAACGATAATTTTTATGAGCGGGATAGAAAGAGCCTACTAATTTTGCCAGAAAAGATGTTTTCCCAAACCTTCCAGGTTTCTTTTATACACCACAATCAACATGGGACCGGCGGCTTTACTTCCTCTCCAAAGGAAGTTGCACTTCGGTTTTTATCGCTCAAGAAAAATACATTAACCTCGAACAGTGTAATATAATAGTGTAAGTGATAAACTGCCACGCACACTAACACATAGTCACGGATTAGCTCTAGTGTCAGAAATAAGTCACGACGTTAACGCGTAAAGACACTTTGTAGACACGCATCACCCCACACAATCAAGCATCAACTCAAGTATCTGAGGTATTTACCGGCGTCGATACGTAGTGACATCTTGAACTTTTAGTGTGTTTATGAGAAAGAGGATAGATCTGGAAAAGGGTTAGTTTTACCAAATTTAGATTTTAAAATACTAAGGTGTAAATTGAGATTAGTATTTTTTTCATCCCTATATCACACTCCCTTAAGTACTCAAATGACCAAGCACTTCCATATATTCTAGTTCTAGAGAATTGAGGGTTGCTAAGCTAGCATCACACGGCTACTGCGCATGACGTCAGAACCAAGCTCTCTTGACAGCCGGCTGCACAACTTCTTGTGTTACTTGTACCAAGAACTGATTATTTTCCCTATGAATTTTATATATTATCTCTTATGCTAGCAAGCAAATTATATTTTATTAGTTTAACAATTATTCTTATAGCATGCAGCCAAATAGTTTACAAAATATTGCTTTCAGCATGTATGTACAGTACAGTACAGTACAATATTAATTATTGGCTTGTGTGCTATCGGTTATTACAGTCGAAACACAAACAGTCTTTAAATTATTCATTTGTACTTGAACTGAAAAACTTGTCTCGTACACAATGTTACCTAAATTTGATAACAGTTTGCAGTAGACCTTAAACAAACAAAAACAAAATACAAATACTGTTTTAAAAATTTCAGTGATTTAATTTCTTTTTATATACGGTCATTGTTTATTTTCAAAATAGTCTTAATTAAATAGAGAAATCTATAATATATGTTTCACTTTTACATAGGAAATCTTAGACCACAATTGTGTCAATTTTCTTTTTGATGTACGAAACTCATCAAGGAGTTTTTTGTTCTCAGTTAATTTAGGCTTCTCATTATAAAAATTCTTGTCCTGATTTATTTAGCTAAAGTCTTAAAATGAGTTTTTATTTATATTTGATAAATAGTTAAATACTTTTAATTGATTTGGTGGCTAAATAGTCTAAGTCATCACTTTTGCAATATACTGATTTACCGATGAAGGTGAGATTGTTATTCGATTCCCAGTTTAGTGCACTAAGGATGAGTTTTTCATTCTGCCTCCACGCAGATGTGGTTACACTTCCTCTAAATTCAACCTGCCTTATCCCTAACACACTTGCCGAGTTAGTAAATAAGCGTGCAAATCGAGGGGGTTCTGGTAGGAGTGAGTGGTGCTACAAATACTTCCACTTGTCTACTGAGTTATTTTCCATGAAAAGTCTTGACATTCTTCTGCCAAAGGGCATAGAAAGCTAATTTTTCTAAAGGGGCTCACTAACAAATGTTTGCTATATATATTTAGAAAATAAAATATTGTACATGAATACATGAACCCCATAAGGGATGAAGGGCTTAGACACCCCAACCCAACCTTAAATCGCCTTTGCGTCCACTAGTAGGATATGTGTTCTGCCGTCCAAATTCACCTTTTATATATGAAAATATACAATCTAATACATTTTTATTAAACTCAACGTTGTGATGTAAGTAATATGCATGGTGTTATTTAGTTATGTGGACAGGTTTGGGCAGTGGTGTATCCATACATTTATTTGGTGGGGAACGGGTAGCGCATACAACCAAGCTAGTAGTGAGAATAAAAACTTTAGGGAACAGGGGGGCGCATATAATCAAGCTTGTAGTGAGAATAAAAACTTTAGGGAACAGGGGGGCGCATATAATCAAGCTTGTAGTGAGAATAAAAACTTTAGGGAACAGTGGGGCGCATATAATCAAGCTTGTAGTGAGAATAAAAACTTTTGGGAAAAGGGGAGGCAAATAAGCAAATGGCTCCTGAAGTTACTGGAAGTTCTTTTTATGGTAGCCTATAACAACTATTTAACTCATTTATGAATTGTCAGCAACTTTTTTTTTTAGTTTATAGTAATTATCTATGGTAAAAATCACTCAAATGTGCTAGGTCTGTCATTACACTACTCCTACTCTATAGCTCATGAATGAAGACTGAAAAAAATGTATAACACGTTCTAAATATAATTTTTGTTACTAATTGTAGGACTATTTTGATAACGCTTGCCCTTTATAAATGAACAAATAACAGTTTTAAAATTTGTGTTATACCTCCTCTATTTCACAGAAATTAAATTTTATAGAATTTTGTAATCTTGATATAAAATATTATTTTAAAATAATATAATTTATCATTGGCTCCATACTGTGACTGAGACCTCTAAGCCCCGTCCAAACTCGAGCAGAACAGCTAACACGAAAATGTTTGCAACAAGTGTGGACGATTTTCCGGGTAGAACATTGTAACAAAATGTGTTCGTTTTTCTGTTCGGAACCGATCCGCTAGTTTTCTACCATCGCATTAAAGGATGTTTGTGTTCGGTCCCGTTCTAGTCTGAACGCCTCAGCGAACATTTCCGTGAACATACAGTTACTGGGCGGACAGCAGCGGAATCACAAGTGTGTTTTGATTTTTGAAATTAAACCTACATATACCTTTTGCGAGTGTATTTCTTAGTGTATGTGTTGGATTAATAATAGTAATAGTAATGATGATAATAATAATAATAATTAGTGTTATTATCTGCTTTATTTTGGAATATCGTAGAAAAATTTAGTGATAAAAAGAAAAGCAAATGAAGCTCATAGAGCTCTATAAGCCACACCAGGTAATCTGGAATCCTAAATATCCAGATCACCATAGTACCAAAAAACAGCAGGATGCGTGGAGGAGATTGGGATGTGAACAAGTGCAGGGAGAAAAAATGTAAGTTTATTAGCTGCCCTTAGAAAGGAAACAAATTAAAACCAAAGATACTATCGGTACAGGAAAACTTAAGAAGTTATTACAAATATTTACTCGACCTCCGTGAGAAAAATACTCCCAAAGTAGAACTAGGAGAGGATTTTTTTTCGTACCACGTCTTACTACCCGTTCAGGTTATACGCCTATGTACTAATCACACTAATGAGCTAGGGATGAGAAAGGTCTCATTCATAGGAAGTACATCCACATTTGCATGAAATGTGTGGGGAAACCATCTAGATAAAACCACTTCACTGCCCTCGACTGGGATTGAACTCCGACCTCCCCATCTTCAGCAGTCTAGCCTAACACTAGAGTGATTCCTTAGACCTTGCAGCAACCGAGGTGGTTATGGGGAGGGTTAAAGGCATCTTTTTAGTTGATTTTCTGTTAATGGGTGACTTGGCAGTCTAGGGGTAAGGTGTCAGACTTCTATGCTAGCGGCCGGGGTTCAATCCTCGGTCCCGGCAAAGATTTATCTGATTACCAAACACTTCCTTCACCTCTGACAAGACATCTTGTGAATGTGAGGAATGCCAGGCCTCCACCGTGGTTCGGATTCCACGTTAAACTGTAGGTCCTTCATTTCATCTCACAATCACCCTACCATTACACATTAGCGTAAGTGCGTATAACCCGAACGGGTAGTAAGACGACGTGCTTATAATGATAATTCTGTTAATGATGAACACCTTTTTTGTCTGCTGGGCTGATGCCTGCTGTTAATTTCCCAGTCGACATACCTCGTTTTACTAAAACGACTTAATAGATTAATAATTGTTCCCAAATTTTTATTTCCAGCAAAGTTATTTTATTTTTTGTTTACCAAATAGATGTTGTGAAATTAAGATAAATACAGCTAATACTTAAAATAATTTGTTCGATCCATTCGTAAAGATCTCTACTTAAGTACAATAATTTACTTATTTATTGTTTAGTATAATATCTCAATAAACACACACACACAAACACACATACACACACACACACACACACACACACACACACTAGCGTTTTTGTTCTTCAGTTGTTCAACTTAATATCTGTTTTATTTGTTAGAAAAATTATTTAAAAACCAACCAACTATTTGAACACGTTGCGTTCATGTTTTGTTCAAGTCTGGACACTCGGCCATAGCGAACAGAACATCGAACTTGTTCGTGGAAATGTTCGTTGTTCTGTTATAGGCTGGAAGCGGCATAAGACGCTATGCACGAGCGACGTTAGATGGGTGTACAAAGGACGTGGGGGAGCTCGTTTTCCCAATAATTTGCTCAAATGGATTACTCTTACTACCATTTAATAAATATGAATTGCATGGTGTTTATTTATGACATAGAACATTCTCATTGGAGCAATGTATAAATCATTAATCCGGCAACCATACAGTATTAATCATTATTAGTTTGGTACAATATATATATATATATATATATATATATATATATANATATATGTAATTAATTTTAGTTTTTAAAAGTTAAAATAAGTTAATATTGCCCCTTCCTTCCCCCGCTTCCCCTCAATAAGAGCTAGCGATGCCTATGGTACTATGTCTCAATGCGTTGCCTAGCAAGCTCTGGTCGATTTGTCAGTTCAAATCCCAATCAGGTCAAAGTCACTTAATATGAAATTGGGTGTAGTACGGTGTGTGGTTAAGGGGCTCTAAGTCTAGCTAAGTGCGGTCCCAGGCCTGACAATCCTTATCGTGTTAAGAGCCTTAAAACTACTGATATACAGTAATTAGATAGGAGTGGTGGATACTAGTTAAAGTTATATTATTATAACTTTACTTTGTTATGATTTAAACAGTAAGGCAATATTAACTATAATATCATATGTTTACCATCTTGTTTATAATATAGCAAATATAAATATTTTTTAAATTGGGATTTATATGGGCACTTTTATTGTGGATAATGGTATAACTTTTAAATATAAAGCTGTATGACTGGCCTTAAAGTGTAGCCAGTGTATAAAACCAATATTATGTGCCCTATTTTAGTTATACTTGATATAATTTTAAGTGTTTTACTATTTTTTTTTACCAAGAATCAATTAGCCAAAGCTCTTATAACGTTTCAAAACCTATTCAGCCGCATTTATATATCTTATCCTGGAAATTGAAAAATGATATATATACACAACAATCAAACCCAGGATCTTTGGCTTATTACTTCAATGCTCTAACAACTGAGCTATCCAGGAATCGTCCCGTGTCTAGAGTAATACTTCATTATTATTTTAAAGCAGAATCTATGATGGAAGTGCAGAAATCGTCGGCTACAAATGTGTGATTTATTAAGATCACAACCAAACCCTTCCTTCACCTCTGACAAGACATCTTGTGTATGTGGGGAATGCTAGGCCTCCACCGTGGTTTGGATTCCACTTTAAACTGTAAGTCCTCCATTTCATCTCACAATAACCCTACCATTACACATTAGCGTAAGTGCATATAACCCGAACGGGTAGTAAGACGCGGTGCTAATAATAATAATAATAATAATAATAATAATAATAATAATAATAATAATAATAATAAAGATCACAAGCTATCAGATAATGCAGCCACCCTTCACTCGGTAGTTGGCTTATTGCTGCAACTCGTACAGTTATTATAATTGTAAGGGATCGCATATAATTAATAATCAAATATCCAAAGTTACTACAGAACGTCCATCATAGATTCTGCCTTAAGATATGAGTGAAGAATGACCCTGAAATGGGGACGATTCCTGGATAGCTCAGTGGTTAGAGCATTGACGTATTACGACACAAATTCCGGATTAGATTATAGTCTCATGTGTCAATTTTTATAATATAAAATTATTTATGTTTTAGGGATTGAGAGGCAAAACCCTCCCTTCTTTCGAATTGTCACTGGGTTGGTTGTAAATTCAAATTTATCTTTGTAAAAACAACATTGATACTACGAATTTAGTCATTTCCTGATATAAAGTTTTTTTTCCAATCCATACGTATGTTGTCATCTTTTGGTTTACAGAAATTGAGGAATTGAATATGTAAAACCAATCATTGACTAATTTAAAAATGCTTGCAGTTGAAAGCACATCTATAGAAAGTTACTTCTCCTAAAGGCATAGACCAGTGCGTTTGGTAGTCCGTAGACTCAATTCTGACGTCATCCCTTCCCTAGGCTGACCTTGGGAATGCGCAAGTATCTACTGTGTATTTTTATAGTATCATGCTCTTAGTCTTCCGGCATTCCTAGTTAGGACAAGTAGATGTGTTATGAGGATGGCTTACCATAACTTGGTTGACTTATCAAACAGTATTTAAATGGACCACTTAGGTAGGCGAGAAACTGCTATGCAGACGGTCAACTTTGACGTATTATTTAATCAGCGATGCGTTATTTAAAAATATAGTTCACGCCAGGAAGAAGTCAAAATATTCCAACAAACGGGGTTTCCCTGTATTTTGAGCTTTATTTTTAGAAAAAAGAAATGTGAATATGTGAAATTAGCTCAGTTTCAACGTCTTTTTTCACTATGTTTGCCAAGTTAGGAGACTAGTCATAATGAAAAAGGGCCCTATATTTAACCTTCCTCTAACTAATACAGTGTTTTTTTTTATAGGCTAACAAGCAGTGGTGGCTCGTGTATAGGCACTGCGTAACTGCAGCACCACCTATTTCCACTTGATATTATCGATACCATTTAATATAATGAGTCCTTTTTTCTTTATTCTTTCTTTATTTTTGTAGTACAATATATATTCCTTAAGCTTAATGTCAGTACTTCAGTAGCCATCCCCCAGTTTATGAAAAAAATACAAAAAACTTTGTGTTGAACTGTGCGCTTCACAGTGCCAGCGACGTGGTGTTCGACTGTTGTGCGCATGTGCACATAGGAAGAGGGTGGGGAGGAAGGCGGGACTCCAGGAAGAGAAAGAACTATTGCTCTCGCAGTACCGGCTCTGGTGGGATGGTGGAAGGAAGTTTTTTTTTACTCAGTGTGTGTTATGCTTAAAAACCGTGTACCATATTCTTGAATGTGATAAAGTGTAGAAGAGTGTAGAATTATATTGTTATTCTACTTACAGCTATTTTATTTTATTCATTTTTTTCGGTTCTTTTATTTAACAAAAAGACTAGATGTGCTTGCAGTACTTTCAATGGAGAAAAATTTCCTCAATTGTCATCCAAAGATCAAGGAGAAAACTATTGAACTTTTTGCGCAAATTAAAACAAGAATAATGTATTTCATTTTTAAATGAATAGATCAAGCTTTAACTATAACAATTTAAGTTAAAGTAAGCAAAAAAAAAAATTTTTTTTTGTTAAGATTTTATCAAGTTCGTGAAAAGTTTTCTTTTTATACATGTTATTTTCCTTTTACACAATTTTAAAACAAAGGCTAACATTTTCTGGAGCAGCACCCCCACTAATTTTAGCTACGAGCCGCCACTGCTCACAAGAGGCAATTTTAATATATTTGAGAATTATTTTTGTAGTTAAAGTCAAAGTTGCTATTTTACTACAGTGTCGCCACCAAGCCATTCGCGTAGTCAAAAATTTTGTTTAGAATTTATATCTAAAGAGTGTTTATTGTGCTTAACAATGATGTGTTTGATTTTATAAAAAAAATCTTCTTAAGGGTATGTTAATAAACACTTATTTTTGAAAATTTTCTTCTAACCTATAATATACACAATATGAGAAAGTTAGTGCGATTGTGTCTTACCAATTATTTTTAAACCCATATGACCCGCAATATAAAAAGGTTGCCTGTGCTGGCATAAAAGTATATGCGTAGGCTAAGCTACAGTCGATTCACGTTAGTAAGAACAATACCCGACAGATTAAAAGTTAATAAAACAACTTTCATATATTCATACGTGAACTCAACTCAAGGGATCCTCAGCTATCACTTTAATAGATTTTATCAATACCGATAAAATAATAATAATAATAAAATAGTTTCAATTTTTCCAATGTTTCCCACAAAATATTTGTTTATATTTTCTAAATTGCTCTTCCTACCAAGAATCAAGTGTATGTAGGCTCTCATACAAAAGGTATATACACTATTTATTTATATACTAATGGTAAACCTAAGAGTACAGTATATACATTCTTCCACATTTCATGATTATGATTAATTAATTGTTTTCTTTCGTAGCAGTGTAATTTATAATAGAAACTTAGATATACATACGAGTACATTCGATTTCGTCTGTTTGTTTCTAGTAAATTCATAAAGTACAGTACTCATCGGATCATGATGGGACTTCTTCTGTTGTATTTCTGATAAAATACAGGATAATCTAAATACCACCGTGCTATCTCATCAGCCTATACTATCCAAAATACAGGTTTTACTGTTTTGTCAGTTAGCATTGATTTCATTGAACCTTTATAATGTTTCGATGTTTAGTCAGATAGACTTAGTATTGATTCAGCTGTAGCTTATTGATATTGTATTGTTATTACCTAACTCTATTTTAAATATGTTATATTGTAAGGTCATTTAAATTACTCATTTTATGTAAATACTTATATTTGGCCAAACGGATTCCATCATCTTTGGATGCAATCAGGACCACCCAGAGAGCTCAGCGGGCTTGGCTGGGGCAACGTAATTTTTGGGGGGCCCTTTCCACACAAATATTAAACATAGACTTACTTATCTTCCTCTTATCAGTTTCTAAGGCGTCGCACTTACAGTGGACTAGCGTGCCGATGCCGAGTTCGGGGTTTGAGTCTCACTTGGGTGTACTGAGGGTGGTTTTTCATTAATGGTTTTCTACTCTTTCTCCATGTAAATGTGGGTGCACGTCTTCTTAAATTAACCTTCTTATCCCTAACATATTTACATAGTTAGTAGTTAGTACACAGCCTATAGATATAATTCGAACGGGTACCAGCGAAATACAGCGACAACAATTTGTTTATATGTAATCAATTTACTTTTATCAAGATAATCTTAAGTTGTGTACTGTACATTATATAAAAGCTTGCTTCAAAAATTGTTGAGCTACCTTAGTAATTTCATTGAAATACTTAAGTACGTTCACTCTCATATTATTTAAGAACAATTTTTTGTGCTTTAATTGCAGCGAATTCATCAATAATATCCTCAAAACTTATTTCCTTAACAAGATCATGTTCAATGCTCAAACTTAGCAAATGGTTTAGTCTATTCTCATTGGTGGCTAAACGAAATCTTTTTAATCAAAGACAACATAGGCCTACTGAAAGCGTGCTCCCCGATGCTACGGGCACAGATAATACTGTTATAAATCTTAAACAAATGCAAATTTGTGGAAAAACTGTTTCTATACCCTTTTGAAACAAACAATTGAGCAATTCAAGGGAAGAGCTCACATTTCCACTAATACGCAAGTTTAATTCTGTCCGTATTTTGTAAAAGAGCCTAGTTTATCCTATGAGATATTATTTTTGAATGTTCTGGATATGCTGCCTTCAAGGCTTCGGCAAGAGTGGCTATGGCTGAGGTGTCCCCAAAAGAGGCGAGAAATTCATCAATAATATCCTCAAAACTTATTTCCTTAACAAGATCATGTTCAATGCTCAAACTTAGCAAATGGTTTAGTCTATTCTCATTGGTGGCTAAACGAAATCTTTTTAATCAAAGACAACATAGGCCTACTGAAAGCGTGCTCCCCGATGCTACGGGCACAGATAATACTGTTATAAATCTTAAACAAATGCAAATTTGTGGAAAAACTGTTTCTATACCCTTTTGAAACAAACAATTGAGCAATTCAAGGGAAGAGCTCACATTTCCACTAATACGCAAGTTTAATTCTGTCCGTATTTTGTAAAAGAGCCTAGTTTATCCTATGAGATATTATTTTTGAATGTTCTGGATATGCTGCCTTCAAGGCTTCGGCAAGAGTGGCTATGGCTGAGGTGTCCCCAAAAGAGGCGAGCATAATACCGACAAGTCTACCATTCTAACAGTTAGGTTACGTAATTCAGACAAGAGCAGATCTAATGTAAGAATGAACACCTGAACTTTGAATCTAGTTTCTGGAGATTCAAACTTGTAGTCAACATCTCCTCTCTCATAATGGAATTTTAATTTCTTATGAATTCTTGAAACATTCAATTCTGGTTTGATGCCAAAGTTTTAAGTGACTTCTTTTGATTCTGTAAACAAACTTGGCCATGATTCTTTCAAAAATTGAATTTTCTCCATTAGGCTCTTCATATTTTGTGTTCTCTCTTTCATTGTTTGTGCATAGCTTTTAAGAATTCTGTCCCTATTGTTAATGCACTCCTATATTTTGTACCATATTGTAGTGAGAAGGAGGAATTCTAATGATTGCAGCCACTAAGTTAGATTAGATTCATCTGCTTAGCTCTCCGGCAGCATGTTAAGCTCCTCCTCAATCCTAATCAAAGAGTCTAGAATACCTCTACGATTTTTCGTCAGAGAACCAACAGCGTCTACTCTTGAACTCCACCTAGTTTTCAATATATAGTGAAGAGAGATATTAGCAGTATTTGGTAGAATTTTCCATCTCGCAGGACTGACAGAAAATACATTGTAGAGTTTCTGGACATTGCCAAGATAGTTTCACCTCTAAACTGGTTCCCGTAGCATGTGTATCACAAAGATTTAACATGTGCACACTAAATGGTGAAAAATATACTTGAGAACTCTTTCCAAAAATTCTTGCTTTTACACCTTGAAATTTACCTGACATGTTATCGTAGCCTTGTCCTCTGCATTATACAAGTTAAACTCTTCTAAGACTTTCTCGATATTTTCTGCAATATTTGATCCTTTCTTTTTGTCAAAGGTTCTCAGCTTGATGAATCTTTAATAAACTATTCATTTTCCGTTTGGTTGCATTATTATTATTAGCTAACTACTTGATAAGTGATACATCTGGTGTGCAATTGATGATAGTGGTATGCTATTTCTTATAAATACAATTGGAGTATTGGAAAACAATATAATTTTAACAATCAATATTATAACAACCTTTTATTTTACTTAAACTACCTTAAAAAACCAAGGATTAATAAAATAGTAAAAAACCATGCTATTAACTTTTCTAAAATAAAAGCTGTCTGGGTGATCAGGGCCCTCGCTGAGTGGGGGCTCAGGGAAAACTGCCCCATTTGCCCCCCTCTTGGTGGCCCTGGATGCAATAGAACGTTTTTTTATTCGGGGGAAGAAACTCTCGCTTTTTCAAGCGGTGATCTTTGGAACCATGGTTGTTGGAAATGTGATAGCTTAAGGAAATGTTGCAATCATCAGTTTATTACAAATCTTACCATTTTATAAGCTCATTGCAACATTTATAATAAAAAGTTTATTACAAATTCTAACATTTTAAAAGCACAATGCAACGGTTACAAACGATTCACAAAGAAACTACAGATCATATAATCCCAAAAATTGATAAGGTAGAGATGAACCCCTACACATATTTTTAATCTGTGGCTCTGCAGAAGACACAGGCCTTTGCAATACATATAATTATGTACGTACTGCAACATACTCCCCCCTTAAGTTAACGAATAAATATCAAGTTAACTTAACAACTTTAAATTTAACTTCAATCACATACAATAGTAGACATTAACAACATAATGAAAGCATGAATATAATCAATGAACAAAATGAAAAATTTACATAACACATTCTAACTATAATATTTACTAATCTAGTCTCCTGGGTGCTTTGACAACGCGTCCCTTCTGGAACCGTCTTGGTGCACTGTCATTCTCATTGTCATGTTTACATATCACAGGCTCCATCTTATCTTTGTGCTACTGTGGTTTGTCTTGCGTGGATCCCTGCATTGAGGATATAATGTTGTAGCCTTCTTTATGGTAAACCACTTCCAAAGGCTAGACTCACTGGATGGACCGGAGAAACATGTCCAATGATGTCTGGAGTCAAGCCAACTTGACTTTACCATCATGTCCTGTCATCACCTCCATAGCCCTGGCTATTAGACGCTCAAGCCGTTTCATGTTGTCACTGCCGATTAATACAATATCTCCAACATTCAATGTCCTGGAATTTCACGTTGAGCTTCCTTGTACTAGGTCCCAGGTATGTGGAGAAGTATCTGTAATATCAATTCGGTACCTTTGTTGGTATGAACTTAATTGAAAATCTGACATATTTCTTCTTTTCTAAGGCAAATTCATCGTCATTGAGGTTATTATCAGACCTAGGCCAGGCTTCCGGCTGTTACTTCAACCACACTTGTCCCCCCACCATTTGTATTCCAACAATTGTTTGGCTCTTTATCCCCGGGATGTGAGGTCAGTTGGATTATAATCACCTGAAATATGACTTAAACTTTCTGAAGATGTCAATGCATTTATTTCCGTCATTCTGGTATCAACAAATGTTGACCAAGGTCAATTACGTAAATTCCAAGTAAGTACTGTAATTGTCTCAGTGTAAAGGAAATACTCCACGTCTTCTATATTAATAGCTTCCAATGCTGGTTTATGCAGTCTGGCTCCAATAAATGACTGCTAACAACTCCAACCGAGGCATCGTAATTTGTTTGACAGGAGTGATTCGGGTCTTTGTTTGAAGTAGTTTTACATATACTCCAGTCGTGGATTGGCATCTTATGAACACTGCTGCAGTATATGCTGATTTACTACCATCATAAAAGGTGTGTAAACTCAATATGGAAACTCTGGATCCAGAAACCCACCTATATACAGTATATATATTGACAAATATGGAATATCTTTCAACCATTTCAGAAATTATGTCATCACCAACTTCAGCATCCCAACCTTTATTGGTCTCCCAAGTTGACTGAAATAAAAGCTTAGAACACAGAGATGCAGATCATGTAAATCCAAAAGGGTCAAATATACTATTGAAAACTGACAACGGGTTTCTTTCATCACCTTTTCTGAAAGATTGTATTTTAAAACCTCAGACCTAATTTGGATCAAGTCATTTACTAGATCCCACAATAACTGTTGGTTCTTGCATGAAGGTACTTAGATCCACTTTGATGTCAAGACTAGTGACAGAATTGTCCACATATAAACTATCTTTAAGTTACTCAACGCTAGTTTGTAACCCACCATTCTTATCTTGTTCACAAAGCGTTAACTTATCAGACAGGAGGTGATGAATAACTGTACCTAATAAATAAGGACTATAATTAAATCTGAAAACCATCCTAGTGTGACGTTAAACTCGTAAATTTCCTTTACTGTCAAACCACAAATGTAGGAAACCTCAATCACCTTCATGAATACTTATCTGCAAAAAAGTATTCCATGCATCTGCTGTAACACCTATTATTTAAATTCGGAATCCTATCAGAATTAGGGGTTTGCATTCTATAAAATGTGTTACGCTGTGCTATTTTACTAGCCACTAATCAGCTAGCCTAGTGTGACATGAAAATAGTGGCTATCGAGTGAAAAATGAGTAGCTAGAGAAGTTGGACATGTCCAACTTTTGGTGCTACTTACTAGCCAATAGCCAACCTTAAGGGTCACGGGACTTACATGCCACTAGCGAGTAACGCTCTAGTCACTCAGTGTGACAGTGTAATCGCAGTGCAGTAATAGATGTTATTTATCACCACATGGTTGTATTGGTGTGTGCTGTATTTATTTTGTATTGCAATCCAATTTACACAACTACAGGATTTGCTTTACTCGCCGCTACTAATCACCACTACCTTAGTACAATGAGACACAGAAGTAGCTGTAACATGTAGTAGCGGCTACTTAGTAGTGGCTAGTGAAGTAATAAAGTGTGACGCAGCCTTATCAGACTTGAACCGTTACGCCTAACTAGGCGTGTCCAAATACAAAAAATAATAATAATAAGCTAGCAAAAAAATTTAGAGTGTACTGAGTGAGTAAAAAAGCAAAGTAAAACTGGGCAAAACCTAACTGGAGCCCAGCACACGCAATAAGAACTATTGCGGGACTCGTCCCTGCGGTCACCCTCAATATCAATAATACATGTCATTAACTAGGAACGTGACTACTGCTCTGGTTTGATTATTAGACAACATATTTTAGTTGAAGTAACCTACCTAAGGATGAGCATATAAAAAGGTAAATACAAACATAATAGTCAAGAGATTTTTTATTTAGATTCAACAAGATATGGACAACAATTTATTTAAAGCAATAGTCTCAAAAAAAAGAAAGAGTATACAACATATGCAATCTTGCGTCATGGCCTTATAGGGAGGGCGCAGAACGTATAAGCGAATAACTTCGCTAATAAAACTTGGTTAAGCCGAAAAAACAATAAGTGACTCTTGACAATAACCTTAGCATAAGTGTCAATGTTCAACATAAAAATATTGAGTTATTTCCTGTCAGACGTTTATTATCTCTCATTCCCATAAACGGGAAGAATATACAATATCCCAAATTACAAAAAGCTAAAGTTGATGCTAGTCGGATAAAAACCATAATAACTCGCCAACACTAAACAAATATTTACCCAACACTTGGTCGTCATGGCGGATATCATTAACTTCTCATACGCGCTGATGGAGCCTAGTACTCTAAGTTCAAGAGAGAACGATTAAACTTAAAATATGAACAGAGCAATTCAATAAACGGAATCTAATGACATTATATTTCAATAAGCAAAAGGCCAAAACCTAACATCTAACATGGAGTAATATAAATTAAAGTCCCTTATGCTTAGAGAAAATGCATAGTACTCAAAAATATATTTATGTCGCCAGATATTCTACTATTGCCCAATTCTTAAACTTAATACTCAAAACAAACATCATGGGCAAAGTTTAAAGTTACAGTATATCGATATTACAAATAATCACAAGTGAGAAAAATATATTCTTGAAACAATATCTTTTCATTGGAGTTCGTTATTATCAAAAATAAATACAAGTCCAAAAGATATCTTATTGTAAAAGACACCATATTTCAGCCCATTTAAGAGATAACAGCTTAAGTACGCAATGCATGACGTCAATTATACGTGCAATGTTTAAAGTTAGAGTTTTTTTTGCGAAGATACAAAGTAGAAAGTGAATTTTGAATAATAAATATAATGCCGAAAAGGAATTTATCTTACATGGTTAATATCCGAAGCCGTAGCTAGCACAAGCTGCTTCCAAAGCCAATCCCAGAGTGGCGCTTACCCCACTCGATCACACTTTTATACAGAGAGCACAGCTCACAGCACACGGAGCGAGTGGAAGATAAAGGGGGGGGGGTTTCCAAAGAATATAAAGAGGCGTGGAATGTTCTACTAGCATCTCGGCGGCAGACTTGAGCATAGGTGGAGTGTTTCTTCTTCCTTGTTGAAGATCTTTGGTGCGGGAAAGTCGTTGCAGAATGTTGTGATAGGCGCGGCCCTCAGTATGTTGCAATCAGTCGTGTTGTTCGTGCTTGTAGTCGTGTAGCCGAGCCGACCGCCGATGGAGTTGGTAAAATAGGTAAGTTGATTGTTTTTGTTTGGTTTCGGGTAGCTTGTAGCAAACAATGCTACAGACTTATTCCCTTGTCTAAACAGTAGTTCAACAAGGGACTTCGTTTTGTCTTCGCAGATGCATCGAAAAACAGTATTAACTTCGTGGGATGGTCTTCTTTCACAACATGACGGTGTGGTAGATGATATCCATGTTAGGCCAGCTCAACCTGTGAAATTTCTTCAATTATTCCTTCTTGTAGCAATTCATTGAACACATCCCGGTAGCCTTCATAACAGCCATGATTTTTAAACTTCTTACAAGTGTAATGAAGTATTTTCAAAGCCAATTTATAATTATTGAGTAAGAATGGATTGCCTTCCTTCCATGACATATGAACTTTGTATCTACCATCTTATTAAATATACACCATTTCTTCAAAATTTTGCAAAATAGCTAGGCACTTATCTTCTTTGCTTTTCTGCTCTACATGATCGTTGATGCAAATGAGTTCCAAATCTCATAGCTCTGATATGGTTGTGTCCCTTACAAATATCGACATTACAGCCATGGCTACATTGCTTGTATTCTATTTTCCTACCCATTAAGGTCCAACCTATCTGATTTTCCATGGCAAATAAGATACTTTCAGTTTTTCTACACTTCCCTGTGAACATTTTACCAGCTACCTCATCTCAAATCAACACTTCAATAGGACCTGGTCTTCCTTTTATATCAGTCAGATATAAGCCATAGGCTTTCAACCTTTGCAACCAACATCCCTTTCCTTTGTGAGCTATACCACCCCATATATTATCCTTGTCCAAAGCTTCCAAACCTCACAAAATATAATTTCCCTACACATTTCCCAAGCGAATTCTATAAGAATTGTGTAGGCAGGGTTTTGTCTTATCACCATAGAATAAAACATGACTGATAATCTCCTCCTTTAAAGGAGCGTATCCCATTTCAATAGTAGCGTTCTTTAACCTGTATGGCGGTTTTGATAGAGTATTAATAAGAACTCGAAAAGGACTTTTACCATCCTTCCTATTAACTTCCCAACTCGTTCTTACCTGACTGAATCTCTTCCACCTGGACCACGTTTTCCCTAATTATTCCTCCGGTCAATCTTGTGTGACGATAGCTCTGGGCACATAATAGTAAAATGTATGTATTGGCAGATTATGCATATTACAGGAGCCTTACAATTCTTAACACAATGCCCTGTTTTCATGCAGCAGAAACAACTTTTTTTTTCAGCGATTTTCTTTCATTTTGCATTAATGACATATTGTGAGCTTTAAATATTAAAACTTACATGACTTCCATTACAAACCGAACATTTGGAAATCGCTTTACCGTTATGTTTCCTTGCGACGAATAAATCAGCAGCTGTAAGGATTTCGTCTCCAGGTTTCTGGCACCTAATCTTATATTCCTTGGGTGACTTTCTCTTAAGATAAAAACCAGCCATTGTCATTGAAATTATTTCTTTGCCCTCCACCTTACTGGGAACAAACTTCATCAGCTCATTAATTAGATCCTTTGGTGACCCCCAGTCACGGTATGTCGTTGCCAGTCTCTAAATAATTCCTCTGGAACACAAGATCTAACTAATAGAAACAACATGGCCTCACACTGTGGCTAAACCTACAGACTCAAATGTTCTTAATTGAGAGTCTAGTTTTCCGTACAGAGAGGACAAAGAACATTGAGCTCTTGTTATTGTATTTTGTTGAACCAATGATAATAGTTACCTGACATACACTTCTACAAACAGTTCTTTCTTACTGAAACATGCCTTTAAATTTCTATAGCTTTGTAGTAATTTTCTGTTGTAAGAAAATAGCTTTTAACAAGTTCCTTAGTGCAAGAATTACGGCAGGTGTTGCTGCTTGTATTAAATACTAGAATTTATCTGCCGGATCAATAATTATTCCATATTCATCAATTTTCTTAAGTCAAGCCCAAACAGTAACCAATAAAATATATCTCCTCCAAACTTTCTAAACTCAATCTGTGGAAGCTCGAATTTCCTAGTTAATACCATACTACTATTTCCAGAGCGTAAATATTCGTCACTTTTAATAGCCAATTCTTTGATTCTCTTTTCCACTGTAACTCCTAATTAAAAAAATAATAATTTGAATGTTCTCTGTTGATTTATTTTACACATAAAGTTCTTCCTCTGTTTGATCGACCTCTGGCATATACTCAAATACCTAGTGATACAGACTTCGAAGCTCTTCAAACTTGACTTTCAAGGCTTTAAACTTCACCTCTTCCTTCAAAACAACACAAGGATCAATGTCACCAAATTCCGCTGCTATCTGGTCGCACAGCCGCGTGAAAGTGATTTTTGCAAGACACCTAACATTCCGCACTCTTTCTATGTTTAAAATATGTCCTGTCACAATCGAAAAATGTTGGAAACAAGTTAATTTAATGAAATGCTATAATCATTGGCTTATTACAAACTTTAACTTTTATAAGCTTAATGAAACAGCTACAATAATTAGTTTACTACAAACTTTAACATTTTAAAAGCACAATGCAAAAGTTACAAACGACTCACAAAGAAACCACATATCATATAATTTCAAATATGATCCGGATTAAATTAACCACTATAGGTACCAACCTTTGCGAAACACATAATTATATATTGACTGCAACAATGGTATACCATTTATTCAGAATAAATATAGATTATTTTACCAACGCAAACTATATCTTGAATACTGGTCGGCGAACTAATTGGTAGAGGCCATGTGAGTTTTTTTTTCAGTAACGGCTGTTTAATAGCGGTGAATTTTGATGTGAAGTGACTGGGCCTATAATTTTCATTCTTTAAACATAATATGTTTATTTTAATTGTAATAATAATGGCTGGGATATAATCCATAAAATAGGGTACCATTTTATTTTTAGCTCTTTAAAGTGATTTCAAAAGGAGGTCTAGTCCTCAAGTGATAAAAATTTAATATTTATAGTGTGTATTTCAAGATATTATTTTGATTACCACAAAGTAAGTACTACCTGGATGTTCATTTTTGTTCTCCATTGAAAAATAACTTTGGCAAGATCAGCCCTGTTTATCTGTAATCATCTGGAGAATCTTGAATCATTTCAAACTTTTGACTAAACCAATAAAAAGTATATTGTGCGAGTTGTCGAAAGAAACCTAGTTAAATTCTGAATATTTTATTTTATGAAAGTTTACCAAGTTATTTAAGAGAAAAATGGATACAAACAATTTTGATTGTTGTGAACATGATTTTTTAAATATATTTTAACAAATTAAAAATGTAATCAAATAATATGGCCTTCAACAATAAGATAACTGTGTGAAATTTTCAGTATATTTCTCTATTTTATTAATTCTGATAAACTTGTACGTTCTATAAACTATAATGTTCCTATTAAGTCCAGTACACATGTCTTGTTTAGTCACGTAGTATTGATTCAGTTGTACTTTCTATAATGTCCAGATTAAGTCAAATATACAGGTACTGTTTTGTTAGATTATACTGATTAAATAGTTAAAGGTAATGTATTATTTATCCTGTGTAGGTGGAGGAGTTTTCATAATATTGTTGCAAATGATGAATACTAGGCAGCGTTTCACGGAAACCACTACTGCAGGTAGAAAGAATGAGTGCTGTCTGCAGATTATACAAAGAAAGGATCTTTTATCTTTTGGAAGCATATTAGTTCTCCACTCCACCACGAAGTTAAAGAGTCTCTCAAGCGATGAAACACCCTCTATATACCGACTAGGTGACACCACGGTTAGTGTGCCTGACATTCACCAGGCTCAATCTCCTTCTTTCACTCTAGCTGGTACAGTTTGTGCATAGCAGTACTAGGTTATTGCTTTGGGAATAACAAGAGCCATATTCTCAACATTAAACAAACAAATACTATTAAATACTAATCAGATTTAACATAAATACCTTCAGTTTTTATTTGTATTACATCTTTACCATATTTATCAAAACCTTAAACACTAAAGTTAATTCTATATTCCCGTATATAGCCAACAAATTTTAACCACGTTTAGTAAAAAATGTAATAACTCATTCAAGATTAGAATCAATGTTCGGGGTTTTGTTAGTTCGAGTCCAGAATATTCATTTTTTTAAAACCTGTTGCATCATCATTTACACTCCACTTATTCTGACTTACCTTGAAGGATTACAGTTTGACCCTATTTTATAAGCTATACTATAAAGGAGTAATTAAAGGTAAGCTTGTTGTCCTACAGGGTAACCGAAGGGCACAACACATTTTTGTGCTCGTGTATTGCTCAAATATTTACTTTAATACCACTGCTATACATTACTATTAATTATACAAGTTTGAATTAAATGGTATGTTAATACAAATGTTAGAAGAGTGTAAAACTCTCCAAGAACATTTAAAAAAATCTATTTTAGTTTAATTGCTGATTTAAAAAAATATGTTTGTATGTTTTGTAATAAATAAGAAATACAATTTTTATAAACCAGTCAAACGTAGTACAAATGTCTCCCGCCGTAGAAGGCTTTGAATGCGCACGTGCAACGCCCGGTAGCATACAACGCCGCGTTACATGAGTGGAACAAAGACAGCAGCCCACCCGACAAACAGGACAGTATGACTAGGGGAGGAGAGGTTCTCTCTCTAACAGTGACTGGGAGGCTGTTAGGGGATGATTCCATCCCTGTTGAGCTAGTAGCAGAGCTGTTCCAGCGCTCTTAGTGGGCAGTTGATACCGCAAAATGCTATCTCCTGGATACAGGTGAGGTTATGTATCCGGAGAACAGTCAACTGTAGTAGGTTGGGACAAGTATCAGTTTGAATGAGAGTTAAGTGCGACAGCCGTACTAGTGACTGCCATGAAGTTTTAAACGCTTGTAGCTAGCGCTGTGACGGGAAGAACTCGTAGCTGTCGTGCTCGCCATGATGTGTTGAGGAACCTCGAAGTCCTGGGCTCGCTTCTTGACTCGGGTATGAGACGCGGAGAGGAGGATGTACCGGCAGAGAGATGTTGCTGGTGCCTGTGTCTGCCCCTGGGGGGACGCTACCAGGCCCCACCCCCACCATCCCCAAGTGCGGTCATGCATGTATTCTACCACGAGGACAGGGGCAAGTGCTGCAAGAAACTGCTACGGTTTAACGACTACCCCAACAAGGTAACAAGGAGATTACTTATCACTCCTGACTGACCAAGTAGTACTAGCCCAGCAAGGTAAAAACTTGATTAGGATAGTATTTAACACTTCTGACTGACCAAGTAGTACTAGCCCAGCAAGGTAAATACTTGATTAGGATAGTATTTATCACTCCTGACTGACCAAGTAGTACTAGCCCAGCAAGGTAAATACTTGATTAGGATAGTATTTAACACTTCTGACCGATCAAGTAGTACTACCTCAAAAAGGTAAATACTTGATTAGGATGGTAGGCAGAGCTCCTGATTTACCATGTGGTACTACCCCAACAAGATAAACACTTTATAGGATAGTAGGAAGCACTCCTGATTTACCATGTATTACTACTCCAAAAAGGCAAAAACTTGAATAGAAGAGTATTTAACACTTCTGACCGATCAAGTAGTACTACCTCAAAAAGGTAAATACTTGATTAGGATGGTAGGCAGAGCTCCTGACTGACCGAGAAGTACTACCCCAGCATAGTAAAACTTGATAAGGATAGCAACTAGTAATCCTGACTGACCAAGTAGTATTGGCTACAAGTTATTAACGCCTTTGTTAGAGAGTCATGCACACTTTTTTTTCTTTGTGACGAGACATACGTGACAGAAATGAGGGAAATATAGTTTTTAGTTAATGTACTCTATCTGCACTTGAGTAGGAGTCTGGTAAATCATTGAGGGAAATACACCTTCAGTCATCCAACTGGTATTTGAACTTTGACCTCCGTATCACGTGATAACTAGACAAAATAATTTTGACATTCATACCGCGTGTTTACCGGTGATATTTCAGGTATACTTGCAACTAGTCATCTCAGTAACTCGTTGAAGTAGTTTACTAACTTAAGATTACTAGACAATCTGATAATATAATTTATTTTGTAATTTTAAATAAATTGTATTATTTTATAGTTATTACCACTGCCACTATTAATATTGATAATGTACTGTTTATTTTATGTGCCATAACCCATAAAACTTCAAGGAGGTTAAAACTTACCACACAAAAAGTGCGGAGCTTGGGGCTAGTTAATTTTTAACTAGATTTATGAAGTGGCTTTATTTAAATTAGCACTGGGAATTTTCCAATCAAGCATATTATTCATTCAATAATTTCATTTTGAGTATATAGCTTACTAGATAAATACATATTCCATATTTTAAATTACATTACTACCCGCTTTTGTGGCCTCATAGTCAAAGGCGTTACTTTCGCAATATACTAGACTGCTGATGATGGGGATATATTATCGGTTAGATGCCAGTTAGGTGTATTGAGAATGGTTTTCTACCTTCTCTTTTTCTCCATGCAAATGCAGGTACACTTAATCTAAATTCAACCTTCCTTATTCATAACCCAATGGGCTACTTAGTACAAAGGCGTGCAGCCCTAACATGTAGTAAGAAGAGGGGATAGTAAAATTTACATGGCTAACCAACTTTTCAGTTTTATTTTGAATAACTTTTTTTTTTAGTAATGCGTACCCGTTATGCATTTTGAACATCTAAAAACGATCCCCAGATCAAAAAATTAATTCCATTATGTACCAACTGAAGATGATACCGACAACTTTTGCATGGTTCTAGCTTATCTGACAAATAGGTTCTACTTTATTTTCTTTCATTTGTTCCTACTTTATCCAGACATAGCTCATGACAAACAAATAATATACATTCGATAAACACTTAGAATATAATTACATTGAAGGAAAATAAAGAATACAATTAAATTAAAGGAAGATAACATATATGATGGATTTTAAAACACAGCTCTTTATTGATATGACACTCTTGTTTGATTTTTATATAATTTAGATGATTTACATATTTATAAATGGAGATTCATTTTAGTAAAAACTTTATGATGTCCTGGAATTTACTTTTTTATTTTAATCATATAGCATATAAGACAGGTGTAGACACAGCATCCAGGCTTGGTTGCCTTGTGTGTAGACTATTTGCCACTCTGGTGGCACAGAACGTTGTCCAGGGTACCCCATAGGAGGTTGTCTACACGTCGTACCCACAATGAGACGATGTGATGAAAATAAGGCCGTGGACGCGGTGAGAGTCTTAACCTAATTTGAGCCTAGCTAACCAAACCCTTATGACCATTGGGATCATTACCCTTAAAGGAAAAAAACAAACAGAATAACAATCAGAAATCGAACCCAGTACGCTTAGACTCATAGCCAGGGACACTGACCATTACAACACGGGGCTGATTTGTATTTTATTATCTTAAACAAAATTTGAATATAGTATGGTTGTCTTAAAAGCACAGAAGCTGTCGAAGATCAATTTCTAAATCCCATTAAATCTGAAATTGTATAATATTCCCTTATTTGTAAAGTGAACCAATATTTGAGTTCTAAAAATGTAACTAATTTGGACCAAATTTTCTACTTATATAATTAAGGTGGTATGGAGGGAGTCGCGAGAAATAAAACCCAGTGTTTTTGCAGTATTTATGGCAAAGAAAATAAAATATTTTTTGCCAAAATAAATAAAATATTGTTCCAGTACAAATATAGAACTTAGTTTTTTTCACATAGTGACCTCAACCTTTTTTTAATATCTGTCAAAGGTGTTCTGGAACGTAATGATAACTTTTTCTCTTAGTTAAAAAAGTCTGTTAGATAATGCCACCATGCTCATGACAGATATTCAGGAACTGTTGCTATCATCATGTGAATAAAATTAAACTCTCTGTACCAGAAAAATATTTTATTTATTTAGGCCAAAAAAAGTTTTGCCATAAAAACTGCAAAAACATTGGTCTTTTATCGCGTCCCCTCCCATCCCACTTTAAACTACCATAATATTTGTATTTAACTTCAACTAAATTATTCTAATTCAACTTACTGTATTGATATAATAAGATAAGCTCAACTAAACTTAAACTAAACAAACAAATAATTGTATTTTGAAGATGACATTTCGAGCTAATGTGATGTTACAAGTGGAGTTCGAACAACCCAACATCTTTACAAGTTGTGATGTCGCTGTGACGTCCACTGATTGGCTGTTCGCGTGAATGTTCTTGTATTCTAATGATTTGAGAGATCTGTCCTGTCAGACTGAAAATGTAGCACATACATCTGAATTGGGTCAGCGAATATTTATAAAGTGAGTCTTTATTCTAATATGTCGCTCAGAATTTGTGCATTTTAAGCAGTGATAGGCTGAATTAATATGAGTACTTGAATGTTAGCTCACAAATAATTTTTTTAGCGCCGCGTCTTACTACCCTTTCGGGTTATACGGTTATGTACTAATCACGCTAATGAGTTAAGGACGAGGCAGTTTGTATCTGTACAAAATGTGCCACCATTTGAACGGCGATAGGGCGGGAAACCGTATAAGAAAACCACGCTCAGTAATCCCAAGTTGTATAGAACCACGTTTTCCCCGGCATCGGCATTTTAGTCTATTGCTAGATTAGTGCCTTAGACCAAATGTCCACCAAAGCAAGTCACATAGATATTTTTATGTAACCAAATATAATTACGATTTTGAATGTTGCTACAATAAATCCGTAATTTTTTCTAGTAAAATTCAAGATATTTCAGCGTACAACCCGAACGGGTAGTAAGACACGGTGCTAAATAATAATAATAATAATAATAAATCAAGACATTTACTATAAAATTATATATACTTTATAATCTATTTACGTCATTTGGTAAAGCCAAATATTTCTACTATGTTGTTTATTATTAAAACTTTGTTTAAATCATATTAATAAGTATAAAAACCTTATATGGTAACACAACACGATATTATTGTCATCAAGAAGTTTGAGTCATTATTTATTTGTAAATAATAAGCTGTTGATCAAGAAATATCTTAGTGAGATAACGGACTCATGAAACTTGAGTAAAGCGGAATCAAATTTAGTTTATCAGTCCGTGCTAAGAGTATTAAATGTTTGAAACCATCGTTCATCTTATAAAAACTTCCCCAAAGTACAAACTCCATGTAAATGCATCCATTTAACTCCCAACATGCTGAGAAAGCTTTGTAAGGGCTGTTCTGAGCTCTTACATTTTATTAAAGGATCCGTGGGCTTGGCATATTATCAGAATGGATATGAATATACAACAAAGACATCTGAGTGGGGGGATTCCTAGCCTCAATGCCACGTTGCTAGTGATAATCGGATATATTAAGGTTTTGTTTTGTAAATTGAAGAATAGATACATTTTATAGAATAAAACAATATTGTAACAATTAGGATAGGTCGATAAAGCCCAGATATAACGCTTTCTCATTAGAAGACATAGAGCAATACTCCATGGCCTATCTAGTCTTTATACTGGCTACACCATACACAATGTCTAATCTTCATACAAGCTACACCATACACAATATCTAGTTTGCATACTGGCTACACCATACACAATGTCTAATCTTCATACAAGCTACACCATACACAATTCCTTGTCTGCATACTGGCTACACCATACACACACAATGTCTAGTCTGCATACAAGCTACACCATACATAATGTCTAGCCTGCATACATGCTACACCATACACAATGTCTAGTCTTCATACAAGATACACCATACACAATGTATAATCTTCATACAAGCTACACCATACACAATTCCTTGTCTGCATACTGGATACACCATACACAATATATAGTCTGCATACAAGCTACACCATACATAATGTCTAGCCTACATACATGCTACACCATACACAATGTCTAGTCTTCATACAAGATACACCATGCACCATATATAGTCTGCATACAGGCTACACCATACACAATGTCTAGTCTGCATACTGGCTACACCATACACAATATAAAGTCTGCATACAAGCTACACCATACATAATGTCTAGCCTACATACATGCTACTCCATACACAATGTCTAGTCTTCATACAAGATACACCATGCACCATATATAGTCTGCATACAGGCTACACCATACACAATGTCTAGTCTGCATACTGGCTACACCATACACAATGTCTACTCTTCATACAAGCTACACCATACACCATGTCTAGTCTGCATACAGGCTACACCATACACAATGTCTAGTCTGCATACAGGATACACCATACACAATGTATAGTCTTCATACAAGCTACACCATACACAATATCTAGTCGTCATACAAGCTACACCATACACAATATCTAGTCTGCATACAGGTTACACCATGCGCAAGGTATAATCTTCATACAGGCTACACCATGCACTATGTATATGTTTTAAGATGAATATTTGAATCAAATGAAGGAAATAAATATCCAAAATTAAGGCAAAACTTTTTTTGTAAACTACGTTAATGATTTATTATCAAGAGCAAGCAGTTACATGCTACTGCTAGAATCATCACGGTAACACACTACATATAACTAGCTGCCCATGTGAAAATGCTTTCCACGAAAAAAACGAGTGCCCCCTTCGGGTTTTTTGTTTGTGTTGTGTTCATTGTCATCGCATGCCAAGCCTCGATAGGAAATCGCATGCAGTTAAACTGAAATGGCAGGTCTGATGGAATTATGGGTATTCTTGGTATCATGACCCTTGTTCCAGTAGTGCAATATGTCATTATCTGTCATATATTTTTTGAACAATATGTTAGTAGAACAAGAAAATGGTTTTCGAACCAACCATGTCAAAAGATTATTTTTTTCAAACCAACCATTACAGCAGTACCAGCAAAATGTTTTTAACTACACATATCAGCACAATAAGGAAAATGTTTTCAAATCACACATGTAAGTAGAAAAAGTAAAATGCTTTCAAATTAAACATTTTAGTAGAGTAAGTAAAATGTTTTAATCTAACCATGTTCGTAAAATCAAGAGCATGTTTAAAAAACTACACGTCAGCCATTTAAGAAAGAAATCAAAGCACACATATTAGCAGGATAAGATTTTTTTAAACCATATATGTCAGCATAATATGGAAGATACTTTCAAGCTGCACATGACAGTATAATAAGTATATTTTTTCAAACCACACATGTTTGCATAATAGGGAAAATGTTTTTAAAGCACACATGTCAGCAAAAATAAGATTTTTATCCAAACCTAACATGTTAACTGTATAAGAAAAAGGTTTTCAAACCACACATGCCAAAGGAATAAGGAATTTTTTTCAAACTATGTCAATAGAATTAGGTTTATGTTTTTAAACTATATATATCAGTAGAGTAAGTAGAATATTTTTAAACTATACATATCAGTAGAGTAAGTAGATTATTTTTAAACTATACATATCAGTATCAGTAGAAAAAGTAAATTGTTTTTAAACTATACATATCAGTAGAGTAAGTAGAATATTTTTAAACTATACATACCAGTAGAGTAAGTAGAATATTTTTAAACTATACATACCAGTAGAGTAAGTAGAATATTTTTAAACTATACATACCAGTAGAGTAAGTAGAATATTTTTAAACTATACATACCAGTAGAGTAAGTAGAATATTTTAAACTATACATATCAGTATCAGTAGAAAAAGTAAAATATTTTAAACTATATATATCAGTAGAGTAAGTAGAATATTTTAAACTATAAATATCAGTATCAGTAGAAAAAGTCAATTGTTTTTAAACTATACATGTCAGCAGAATCAGTAGAATGTTTTAAAATCACACATGTTAGTAGAATAAGGTAAATGTTTTCAAACCACACATGTCAGCAGAATAAGGACATTTTGTATTAATTTATTTATGGTATATTTGAAGATGTTGGTAATTTATGGTTCAATACAAAGACTACATTTATTCCTGATTTCATGGAGCATGAGGCTAATATAATAGTAAGCAATAATATAAACTTGACTGTATGGAAGAAACAATAAAAGAATATATTATCAAGATTCCGTCACAAAAATGTGATGTTGGTATAGAAAAGTAACAGATGATGTGTTTAGAGATTATAACTATTCCGGAAAATTTTCAAGTTGCTATGGTTAATAGTTACAGTACCTATGTGAAGATAACCAAGCATTTCTATCTACTTCACGGCACTGGTACCATGAACAAAGTTTCCTCGTGAAGATAATGAAGCAGTTCGCTTACTTCTCTTCCTAGAATCATGATGATATTTCCTAATGAATCAGTTCTTCTGCTCCCAGACACTAACTAGTCAACAAATAGAGTTCCCTTGAGAAGATAATGAAGCAAATATCTTATTCAGCGACTTTTTTTCTCTTGAAATAAATTCAATTGAAAAGTTAATGAAGCATTTATTCTGCTCCAAGACACTAGATTAACAAACAAAGTTCCCTCGTAAATATAATGAAGAAATATTTTTAAAC
Organism: Timema californicum; assembly: GCA_902141385.1. NCBI lineage: Eukaryota > Metazoa > Arthropoda > Insecta > Phasmatodea > Timematidae > Timema > Timema californicum. Next base: position 258,501 of record CABFOW010000136.1, read on the forward strand.
TATACATACCAGTAGAGTAAGTAGAATATTTTTAAACTATACATACCAGTAGAGTAAGTAGAATATTTTAAACTATACATATCAGTATCAGTAGAAAAAGTAAAATATTTTAAACTATATATATCAGTAGAGTAAGTAGAATATTTTAAACTATAAATATCAGTATCAGTAGAAAAAGTCAATTGTTTTTAAACTATACATGTCAGCAGAATCAGTAGAATGTTTTAAAATCACACATGTTAGTAGAATAAGGTAAATGTTTTCAAACCACACATGTCAGCAGAATAAGGACATTTTGTATTAATTTATTTATGGTATATTTGAAGATGTTGGTAATTTATGGTTCAATACAAAGACTACATTTATTCCTGATTTCATGGAGCATGAGGCTAATATAATAGTAAGCAATAATATAAACTTGACTGTATGGAAGAAACAATAAAAGAATATATTATCAAGATTCCGTCACAAAAATGTGATGTTGGTATAGAAAAGTAACAGATGATGTGTTTAGAGATTATAACTATTCCGGAAAATTTTCAAGTTGCTATGGTTAATAGTTACAGTACCTATGTGAAGATAACCAAGCATTTCTACTACTTCACGGCACTGGTACCATGAACAAAGTTTCCTCGTGAAGATAATGAAGCAGTTCGCTTACTTCTCTTCCTAGAATCATGATGATATTTCCTAATGAATCAGTTCTTCTGCTCCCAGACACTAACTAGTCAACAAATAGAGTTCCCTTGAGAAGATAATGAAGCAAATATCTTATTCAGCGACTTTTTTTCTCTTGAAATAAATTCAATTGAAAAGTTAATGAAGCATTTATTCTGCTCCAAGACACTAGATTAACAAACAAAGTTCCCTCGTAAATATAATGAAGTTTGTTTCCTACTTTCTGAGAATATGCTCCCGAACAGATTTCCATTGTGAAGTTAATGAATCAGTTCCTCTGCTCCAAGACACTAATTTCCCGAACAAAGTTCCCTCATGAATCTAATGAAACATTTCTTCGGCTCCGAGATACTAGATCTATGAACAAAGTTTATTCGTGAAGAAAATGAAGCAGTTCTCCTATTCCATGATTCCAGGCTTACGAATGAACCTCTATGGGTAAAATAATGAAGCACAGTTCCATGAAACTAGCATAAGTCGGAAAGCCAAATTTCCGCGTAAATCTAATGAAGTAGATGTCTTATTCCGTGACACTAGGTCCACGAACAAGGTTCCCTCGTGAAGATTAAGAAGCAGTTATTCTGTTTCACAACTCTAGTATCACGAACAAAGTTGCTGAAAAGGATAATGAAACGGCTCTACTGCTTTACGACTCTAACTCTGTGACGTTATCTCACAATAATCGTTACTTATATTATCTATTATTTTTGAATTATTGAAGATTCATTGCTGTGATAGGGAGAAAAAATACGTCCCCACCGAGTCAACCCTCTAAAAATTACGTGAATATATTATACAATATCAATTTAATCACAAAATTAAATAATAAATAGGGCCACAAATAACAAGTTTAAAATCAAGATTAAAATTAATTTCCTGAATATTGAATCCAACTCGAAGAGACGGTAGTCATTCATCATTGTGTCATCCATCATAATTCAGAAATGATGTCGTTTGTTGCTATCACTTAAGCTGGAGTATTCGTACATCGATCAAAGCGCTACTGATTTATGAATACACCCTAGCAGAGCTTTTGATCTACAACATGATAATTGGCCATCGATCGAGCTCAGTCACAATCATGACGTCATTACTCAAGTGATTAGTTAAAATGAAATTGAGATTTAGATCAACAATAACATTATAATAAGTTCAATTATTTGTATTTTATTGTAATATTCTTAACATTATTTTAAAATTATATTTATTAATGCGTATGTAGTAATGAAAAGGAAGAGGATAGTGCCCAGTAAAGCTATATAGTTGGCTGGAATAGAGCTGAGAGAGTACAAAACGTAAAATATCTTGGAGGTGTGATTGAGGTGAGAGGTGGAAGTAGAGAGGGTCTAATGAGAAGAGGACATCAAGGGGAGTTGTTCTGTAGGTGTTTAAGAGTCCTGCTATGGAGAAGAGAAGTGCCCTTGAAGTATAAGGTAGTGTTGTACAGGGTGCACTTTGTCATAAGTCACATATGCAGCAGAAACATGGAAATTGAATGTACAAGAGACTAGGAAAGGGGAGGCCATGGGAATGAAATTTGTGAATAACATGTTAGCTGTCACGAGGCGAAACAAGATTAGGAATGAAGTTAAATGAGAAAGATTAGGGGTAAAGAGAGTACACGAGATATTAGAGGAAGCAAGACTGAGATTGTATCGGCATGTAATGAGGATGGAGATGGAGAGAATGCCAAAGAAAAAGTTGAAAATGAAGTAAATAGGAAAAAAACGTAAGGGAGGCCAAGAAATAGATGGGAGGAGCAGATAATAGAAAGTGTGCAAGTGAGAGGATAAGATTGGTAGAAATTAAAGGAGTAAATGTGATGGCAGGATAGAGGAAGGTGCAGGCATTTTACTAAGCTGACCCAGCCACAGGCTGGAAACAGTTTATGATAATGAGGATGATGGTGATGATGAGGTTTTACCTCACACGCGATGTTGTCTTCACCCATGAGCATGGACACGAAAATATTTGGCGAGATGAGATTCAACTTAGGTTATCTTTCTTCGAAGGCTTAATATATAATAATAAATGTAATCATCATAATAAGCTACAAGGGCTTGATGATTGATACATTATTTCCAGAAATAAACATTTTAAAAATCAAGTTAAAATATACATTTATAAGAAGTATAAGTTTTACTCGTTCTTCTCACGGATAAGCCGCATCAAAGCTATATCAAATTAGGACGTTTAACATTCAGCTTTCGAAATTATTTTGAATTTCCTTCTTGTACTGTATATTTCTACAAAAACATATGGTAAGAATAAGTATTACTATTCACCAAATTGTATAAGTAATATCTTTAATAATAGATGTATTCGAAGTGAGTATTATGGGTTTTCAAAGAGCATCACGGTTTAATTATTCTGTCACTTTTAAGTAGCGTTAGCAAGACCCTCGAATCTTAAACATGCAATAACAAGGCTAATTTACAGCCTTTAATATAATTTTTAGTTTTTATGCTCGTTTATTTAAGTTTCGTTTGTCTGACCATACAAAATCTAAATTTTCTACCCCACCAAGAAGCTATTTTTACTTTCTCGCTATCTTAAATGTAGAGAAAGTATTATGACCATCAAAAAATTGAATTCGAGGTTCTGGTGAATTTCAACGTTTCATGACTCCACGAATCCGAAAAAGTGGTTTTTGAATTTCCGTTTATCTGTCTGTCTGTAACTTCAACTAGAGCCTAAAATGTTCTACCGATCGGGCTAAAACTTGGTATCTAGGGTTTTCATAGGGTTGTCCCGAGGGGTTTTTTGGTAGAGCAAAAAAAGAGAAAAAGTTGACTTTCTCAAAATCGGCTCTAACGATTTTGATAAAATTTCATTTAAAAATCATATATAGATATTCCAAACAAAATGGGTGCTCTCAATATTTTGACAAAATGACTTTAAGGGCTCTGGTCTGGTGGGTAAATTATCATATTTTTATCATATCTCCTAAACTATTTGAGATATGAAATTACTTATCATTACAAATATGTATATCTATTTATAATCCAAATATTTTATCCGAAGAATATTTTTATAAAACCAATTACTTTGAAGCTATATGCAAACATATATATTTTTTAACTTTTCGAACACTATTGCGGCCGTAAACAAAATCTAACTTGAAATTTTGATGGATGTCGATGTCTCATGACCCCCCGAACCCTAAAAAGTGGTATTTGCAATACTGTCTGTCTGTCTGTCTGTTTGTCTGTTTGATATTAAGATTAAGAGTAATTTAATGAAGGGCGAAAAAAGAATAAACCGATTATAATCAGCTATAAATAAACTGGCTATTTTCATTTTCCCATAAAAATGACTTTTAGGGTATTTTACAGAAGCTGAAATTTTCGTATCTCTAAATAACCTATCATTGCAAAATAGTATTACTATTACAAATTAAAAAAACTTTTATATGAAATTATTATACTACTATAAAATAAAGCCATATGTCTGACTCACTCATTGACATTAATGCTTACACACTTCCAGATGAGATAGAAACTTGAAATTTGGCAAACTTATAGCTTCTAGCCTGAAACCGACGGGAAAATTCCAAAAAGTTAAAAAAAAGATTTTAACCTCCGAAAATAAATTCAAAATGGCGGAGCAATTTTAAAGTTGTTGCTGACTTATCTTTGGAGGTCTCTTGAGGCTAAACGGTAAGACCTATAAAAAAAAATTGCTCTGAAATTACATTAGTTTACATACACTTGCAAAGAGCGGGCTACCAACGAGGAAAGTGAGTATATCTATAGAAAACCAATAGTTTCTGAGATATTGGCAAATACATTAATACTATTTTGTGAGCTTTAGTTGTAAATATATACTACTTTAGTTTTAGCGCAATAATTCTCCAATGCCATGGGGTAATTAAATATAAGTGAGTCTCTCAAAGAGCTTATGTTATTTTTCCTTAAATCTCCTAGAAGAAATGTTTGTAAAACAATGATATATCTCCATTTTAGACTCAATAGTGAATATTTAAATTTTTATCGGTCAAATTATTATAAATGAGGAATTTAATAGCAATGCGATGACATGAAGATGTGCAACACCTAATAAAATGTCGAAAATTTTAACCGGAAGCCGAAATTTTAATACGATGTGTTGTCCCTTGTGGACCCAATATTGATCTTTTTATTGGTCCATATATAAAATTAGGACATTAATTCTTTAAAAATAAAATCATACATTTTAAAACAGAGACTCAAAAAATGTTTTACACAAGTATAGTGCAATTTATGCTTGGGTTTGCTAGTGTGTATTTTTTCGTTTCACATATATTACGAGCTTTGTGTAAATATATTCATTTTTAAACAATAGAGCGAGAAAGTCCGTGCCGAGTTCCGTACCATTTATTTATATTAGGTGAGGAAATATCGATCTCTTCCATTTTCCTGCCCTATATTTTGAAATTTCAAATTTTCCCACTTTAATGGTTATTTGGGGTTATATTTTTACCTGAATGCTAGTTTTTAATTTTCTTCCAAACTCATAAAGTATATTTTCTAATAATTTTAAAAACCTCTCAAAATGTTGATTGTTTGTTAGCAGTCTTACTATCCATTCGGGTTGTACGTCTATATTCTAACTACGCTATTGAGTTAGGGATGATAAAGGTTGAATTTAGATTAAGTTTACCTGAATCTACGTGGAGAGAAAATGGAACACCATTTAAGGACAACCAGCCTCAGTACACCCGACTGGGATCAAACCCCAATCTCCACGTCATCGGTGGTCTAGTCTATTACCAAAATGACGCCTTATACCTTTCGGACACCGAAGTGGGTATTTTGAAATTTGAAGACCTCTTTGTTAACTGGTATGGTTACTTTAAGTGTCCGTCAAATTTTGATTTCTAAACATGTCGTAAAGTAGTGTTTTATATTAGTTGTATCAATTTTAGGCTCTCCCTATTTTCAGGACTCCATTTTGAAATTCTATGTATTCATTCGTCCTCTGCTTAATCAGAGAGGCCCCTTTATCTACCTAACAAGGTTTAACTTTAAACCAAATAAAAAGGTTATTTTTTCAATGATGTATTGAAATTTTGGTCCCCGACATTTATTAGTAACAGTTTTCAAATTTTATATGTTCAGTTTTCTGGGGTGGTATTTTAACATGATTGAAAATATTTCATTTTACCCTACATCGGGAAGTGTTCTTTCTAGTAGGGTATGAATTTCTTAGCTTTTCTATTTAACAGACCTACATTTATAAATTTAAAAGCTTTCATACTTTTATAGTTTACACTAGGGTAGTCTCTCTATATTATTGTCAAATTTATATTTTTACCCAATTATAATGTGTGTTTTTTTTATAAATTTTGGAAATTTCTATCACCCCCTCTTTACAGTATTTCAACAAATCTTGTTTAGAAATTTAAAATTTTCAGACTCTTCTGGTTAATTGGGGTCATCCCTCTATATTTATGTAAATATTCCGATTCTATACAACACCATACAAAAAAAAATCTCTTTTGGTATTGGAAATTTTGGGAAACGCCTCCCCTCAAACCTGTTAATTTTCATTTTGAAATTTTAAAAAATTCACATTTTATGAAATAAGTCTTATCTATCCGCCCGACAGATTTATATCCTCCAACACATAATACATATGTATATATATTTTTATATTAGTTAGAAAACTTTTAAGCCACCCACTTCCCCCAATTCACCAACCAATATTTAGAAGTTTCATTTATTTAAGACATATTGTTTTTTTGAGGTGAACCTTCTACATTCTTGACCAATTTAGATTTGCTATCTCACAAAAAAACAAGTGTTTTATAGCCACCACCTCCGCCACACTAATTCTTTGAGTGCCATTTTAAAATTTAAAATTTTCAGACTATTAAAGTTAGTTGAAGGGAACCCAATACTTTACCTGTCAAATTTCAGTTTACCACTACATAGAGAATTGATTCCTTGTAGTTTTTCAAATACTAAACACCCCTTCCTACATTTAACCAACCTCCAATCATACATTTTCAAATTGTATAGCTTATTTGGGTATCTCGAGTGTTCCGGCTGCCTACCTGCCTGCCAAATTAAACTTTCTGCCTCATATAAAGAGTTTTAACTATTTATAAAACCTCAATTTCCTGGCGTACCATTTATAAATGTGGAATTTTAGTACCTTAATGATTATTTGTAGTAATTCCTCTATCTTAATGCCAACTTTCAGATTTCTAGGACGTTTAGAATAATCTTTGTTTGAACCATTTCCATTTATATACACATAAAGATACTTTTAAAATGTGTTTATTTGTTTAATACTTTCTAGGGTACTTTGATTTACCATAGCCATTTATAATATATTAATTTATTTGCTACCCGCCTCTGTGGCCAAATGGTCTAAGAATCTAAGGTGCCACTCTCGTGCTAGACTGGCCTGATGAATACGGGTAGATCGGTGTTCGACTCCCAGTTGGGTCTAATGAAAGTGGTTTTTCCTAAAATAGTTTTCCACTCTCCCTCCACGCAAATGTGGGTAGGCTACCTCTAAAATGCTACCTTCCTCCTCTATGCCCCATTATAGTAATTATCATATAATTGTATGACCTCAACAGATAGTAAGACGCGGTGAAAAAATGTTTTTAATTAGGTACTATAAATTATTTATAAGAAAATCTTTCAAATATGTATAATAACTAGTCCGATGCATCCAAGGTAGGAAACTTTAATTGATTATCTTGGCAGTTATATTACAGTTTAATTGTGTGCAATGAATGTGTATTTGATTGTTTTGTTGTATACCTCTCTATGTTTCTTTCAAGAGGATAATTTTGTTAAGCCAGGAATTATTTTTTAGTCCTTAGAGTATTTATTTTTCTCCTTGTGTTAAATTGATTCCAGAGGTCCCAAGAAGAGGAGTTTATTCTTCAATCCATTTCTACTGTGGAAAACCCATAAATATTATTAGTATTATTATTATTACATTTTATTCTGCCAAATGCAATTTAAAGTGTGCTGCCCTAATAAGTATGTGTTTAATTATAAACTAAGGAGTATACTCACAGGATGTTTTGTATGGTATCACAAATAAGGCTCCCTCATGAAGATAATGGAGAAGTTATTCTGATCCATGACACTAGCACCACAGACAATGTTCCATCGTAAAAATAATGGGGTAGTTATTCTGTTCCATTACACAAGTACCACAGACAATGTTCCGTCGTGAAAATAATAGAGAAGTTATTCTGATCCATTACACTAGTACCACAGACAATGTTCCATCGTGAAAATAATGGGGTAGTTATTCTGATCCATTACACTAGTACCACAGACAATGTTCCGTCGTGAAAATAATAGATAAGTTATTCTGATCCATTACACTAGTACCACAGACAATGTTCCGTCGTGAAAATAATAGAGAAGTTATTCTGATCCATTACACTAGTACCACAGACAATGTTCCGTCGTGAAAATAATAGAGAAGTTATTCTGATCCATTACACTAGCATCACAGACCATGTTCCGTCGTGAAGATAATGAAGTTATAAGTTGTCGCGCAAATTTCTAGTCCACAGCTCCGTGTAAACATCGTTACGATAATTGAATTATAATTCCATCATCTGGGAAATATTTGTTTGAATACTTCCTACACTTCATTAATCGCTAGGTAACAATATGTGACTAACATTTATTAGATGCGCAGTTAAAATTCCTGCCTGGTAACACCGAAGTTCAAATATGACCTACTGCGCAATAACATGTTAGAGATTTGTCTTAAGACATAATCCTAATTACTGTAAGTTATTTGACATTTACTTTTATCAGCTTGTCCCCTTAAATTAACTAGTGTGTGTTGAGGATATCCAGGGATAGGGACAACATTGTTCTGGTAGACGAAACGTTAGAAATCTTCCCAGGTGGCAGCAACCTTCACTTTCCAGATAAGAACCCTGAATGCTCATGTGACAGATTTACTTCCAAGGTATCAGCTTTAACTTTACAGGTAGTAGCCTTCACGTCACAGCTATAAACATTCTCGTCACAGCTATAAACCTTCACCTCCCAGATAACAACCCTCACATCCCAGATAAAAGCCCTCACATCCCAAATAACAGCCCTCACATCCCATATAACAGCCCTCACATCCCAGATAACAGCCCTCACATCCCAGATAAAAACCCTCACATCCCAGATAACAGCCCTCACATCCCAGATAAAAACTCTCACATCCCAGATAAAAACCCTCACATCCCAGATAACAGCCCTCACATCCCAGATAACATCCTTCACATCCCAGATAAAAGCCTTCACATCCCAGATAACAGCCCTCACATCCCAGATAACAGCCCTCACATCCCAGATAAAAACCCTCACATCCCTGATAAAAACCCTCACATCTCTGATAAAAAACCCTCACATCCCAGATAACAGCCCTCACATCCCAGATAACAGCTCTCACATCCCAGATATCAGCCCTCACATCCCAGATAAAAGCCCTCACATCCCAGATAACAGCCCTCACATCCCAGATAACAGCCCTCACATCCCAGATAAAAGCCCTCACATCCCAGATAACACCCCTCACATCCTAGATAAAGGTCCTCACTTCCCAGGCAACACCATTTATTTCAAAGTTAGCAGTCCTCACTTGTTAGGGGATAGCTCTCGTTACCAAGGTAACACAACTTATTTCAAAGTTAGTGGTCCTCAATTCTTATAGGGTAGCCTTCACTTCTCAGGTAAAAGCCCTATATCCATTGGTAGCTAAGGATAGTTTCTAGGTAAACCGTAAACACCATTCTAATAAAATATAGAAGATTGTAAACAAGGGCGAGGGCATGTGCTAAGAATAAACTAGTTAGTGACATAATCTAGACATGACTAGTTGGTGCAGGCTAAGGATGTATAACTACTCAATGTTAGAGCATTCATTTAACGTACACGATATATAATATCTCGTCGTTGGGTGTACGTAGCACGGTTATCATTTGTGTCAGCCATTGGATGAGAGCCTCATTCACCCGGACCGGAGTGTACCCATGCATGTGACGATCAATAATAGAATATAGCCGAGAGAAGGAAGGTAACACTATGTGCCTCTCTTTATTAAAACACTGTGGCTGAAAGGAAGGGAGGGGACTCAGATTTCAGGAAATATTCCCCGGCAGATTATACAACCAGCATTTCATTGAGAGCTTCAAATCAAGATATATTATTTGTCAGACTATGGAGAGAGAACTATGAACTTAGCCCCAGATGCTTGTGGTTCATGTGAAGAACTTATAGTGCTTGTGCTGATGTTGTTACTCAAGTAGTGAACTTCTGAGGAATAAGTTGTGGTCCTAGGTTAAGTTAGTTTGCAACTCGTGTGATGTTATACAAACCCATGTCACATCTTAAAATAGAGCATGTGCTATTGTACTTGCTTCCTGGAAGCGAGTGAGCCTGAATTTGATATGACAAGCAGATTCAAGCTCCTACCCAAGGATGTTTGAATTACTACTACTGGTGGTTTGAAGCTCTTCACGAAAGTTGAATGTATGGGCCTTCGAGTTACTATAACAGATAGCTTCAAGCTTTTTCCAAATAATAGTTGTATGGATTTTCGAGTCACTATGACTGGTGGCCTCAAGCTCCTCCCCGAGGTCGGATGTATGGAGGGTCAAATTGCTATAGCAGGTAACTTCAAGCTCCTGCCCAAGGTTGGATATATTGATGTCAATTTGTTTGAGTTTCCGTGAACTGTTTTGTCTTACCAGATCAACAACTGAAAACTGACTGCGAACCGACTGCAAATTAATCTCCCAATGGGTTACTCTAAGGATAATTACAAACACACACTATCTGCAGAGAGCAACAGTCAGACACAAACTATCTGCAGAGAGCAACAGTCAGACACAAGGTACAGACAACTAAAAATACACCAAATATGCATATAGCTACAGACATAGTAGCTGCAGACAACTAAAAACATACTAGTTACAGACAGCTAGAGACATATACCAGCCACAGCCCATTAAATACAGAAATTAGGTGCAGGCATCAAAAGACAAACCAGATGCCGATAGCTACAGACACACACTAGTTCCAGACTATTACATATGCATACTAACTACAGATAACTAAAGAAACACACTAGCTGCAGACAACTAAAGACGCACACTAGTTGCAGGCAACATAACTTTTAATGTCAATGATAAATGCAATGAATAATAATGAAGTCTCAAATTTAGGACTTGAAGTCTACAAAACACCAAGGGAAATAAATATGTTTTTACTTTTGCAACATTAATTCCAAAGAATAAATACTCAAAAAGCAAATTTAGGAATTGTATTTAGAAAAACGCAAATGGTTTTAGAGAATAATAATTTGCCATCCTAAACCAAAAGCTTTGTATTGGAAAAATAAATGGCATCAACTTAACCTCGATAAAAAAAATTTGACAGCACATAGCCCGGAACATTTCCGTCGAACTGATCGTCATGTAAAACAAGGATAATATTAAAGGCATGCTCCTCTATATAATAATACTAGCGGACAAGATATATTGCATGGTGCCAATCTGTGAAATAGATTTATAAATATAAACCACAAAGATTTGAATGTGTCCTGTGTGGGAAACCTTATTTTTCTTATTTTCTGCTTTTCTCGGCACCGTATTTCAACCTCCTGAGACCTTCCAAATTTAACACTACAAATCTTGTTGATCTGTTCTACAAATTAAAACTTGACCATTTTCTTCTTCACAAGGAAACAAATCATATTTATGCAATATTTCCCATCCGGTTTCCTTTAGTGCAAGTTTTTCCTGCGCCATTTTAAGTTCCAGAGAACTACTGTGGTTTATATCCTAGAGCAGGATCATTAAAGAAAGAGGTGGGAGATGGGGGATTGGGTTTTGAAGAAATACAATATTTCAAAAACTTGCACCAGCTTCTAGGGAGAGAAAACTTTTGCACAGCTAAATTTGTTGGAGAGTAAAGGGTGGTTTTGGACACGGGCCATATGATTCGCTGGAGCTATCCCAATGGTTACTAGAGCTACACAAAATATAACTGTGGGATTATTTGAAGGTACTCAACTTGCTACTTTAGAACAAAGCATTACTAAAACAAGATGGTAATTATAGTTTGAAGTTGAAATAAACTCCCTTTACTCTTAAAAGAGAATGATAGTTTTGGATGTACCAAATAACACAAGTTATAAGCATCTAGGATCTACTGATACCAGTAGAGTTGTAGCTTAAGCCTTGCCTTTACTAGAAGACTCTCAGACGACCAGTATTACACCAATTAATCCTTGGATGTCACCAGTATGCCTACAGTAATATATGTATATCAGCTCTTGTTCAAAAGTAATCATTTGGAAAAAACAAATATCCCGTTAATATTCCATAGATATTTTCAGAATTCCAAAAGCATTCCCTCCCAATAAGAGTCAAGGATAGCTGATAAGTTCATCCCTGAATAGTATTGAGCGTATATAACTACTAACCAACCAAAAGATCTCTCAGACTACCCTTACAGAATATCGAGTGTTATACTAACCAAACAACTCCTTCAGACCACCCGTACAAAGTATTGAGCGTTATATTAACCGACAAACAACTCCCCCAGACCACCCTTACAGAGAATTGAGAGTTATACTAACCGACAAACAACTCCCTCAGACCACCCGTACAAAGTATTGAGCGTTATAATAACCGACAAACCACTCCCTCAGACCACCCGTACAAAGTATTGAGCGTTATACTAACCGACAAACAACTCCCTCAGACCACCCGTACAAAGTATTGAGCGTTATACTAACCGACAAACAACTCCCCCGGACCACCATTACAGAGAATTGAGCGTTATACTAACCGACAAACAACGGCCCCAGACCACCCTTACAGAGAATTGAGAGTTATACTAACCGACAAACAACTCCCCCAGACCACCCTTACAGAGAATTGAGAGTTATACTAACCGAAAAATAACTCCCCCAGACCACCCTTACAGAGAATTGAGAGTTATACTAACCGACAAACAACTCCCCCAGATCACCCTTACAGAGAATTGAGAGTTATACTAACCGACAAACAATGTCCCCAGATCACCCTTAAAGAGAATTGAGAGTTATACTAACCGACAAACAACTCCCCCGGACCACCATTACAGAGAATTGAGCGATATACTAACCAACAAACAACTCCCCCGGACCACCATTACAGAGAATTGAGAGTTATACTAACCGACAAACAACTCCCCCGGACCACCATTACAGAGAATTGAGCGTTATACTAACCGACAAACAACTCCCCCAGACCACCCTTACAGAGAATTGAGAGTTATACTAACCGACAAACAACTCCCTCAGACCACCCTTACGGAGAATTGAGAGTTATACTAACTGAAAAACAACTCCCCAAGACCACCCTTACAGAGAATTGAGCGTTATACTAACCGACAAACAATGTCCCCAGACCACCCTTACAGAGAATTGAGCGTTATACTAACCAACAAACAACTCCCCAAGACCACCCTTACAGAGTATTGATTGTTATACTAACCGACAAACAATGTCCCCAGACCACCCTTACAGAGAATTGAGCGTTATACTAGCCCACAATCAACTCCCTCAGACCACCCGTACAGAGAATTAATTGCTACTCTAGACTGTGATCAACTCGCCCGCCTTCCCCCCAAAGTAAACCCTAAAAACCCTAATTTTTATCTCATATTCTGAGTTTATAAGAGGGAAAATAGTCTCTGGCAAGTATGTGTACAACTTTTTAGATAGGTCAATAAAATTATCTTTTAATAGCCTTTTAAATCCATCAATATGTGTTTTTGAGCTAGTATGAAAATATTAAGAGGTCGAATCAAAATAATTTAAATTATTTAAATCAAGTGTATTAAAATCAAATTTTATGTATTCATATACATCATTTCTGTGCAAAAACAGTAATAATGTGTTTTTGTTAGAATAAGAATACTCAAAAATTATTTTATAACTTATCATTTTAAATTCTATTAATAGATAAGAACCTGAAGTAAACATTCTCACAGTACCAGCATTTGACTATAATACCAAAGTCTACAAAACATTTTAGTTTCTTCACTAAATGATTCTAAGACCATTTCTTGGACAGCGAACAGGAAAAATGGATGAGAAAAACAAGAGTTCAAACATCGATACCTTTTCCGAGTTTATTACCCTTTTCATTTACATGTGTTGTTATACCTTCGATTATTGCAATGAGAAACAGGGAATGTGTAAAGAGCGTATATGTTATTGCTGTGTTAATTACTATGGAATTTAACATCTAGAATTTAAAAAAATATACCAGTACTATGTGCTATTCCTGTGATCATTCTTGTAGGTTACAACAGGAGTTCTAAGATATACTATGTATTATTCCCGTGTTCATTCTTGTGCTATAATAGGACAGGAGTTCTAAGTCATACTATGTATTATTCCTGTGATCATTCTTGTGCTATAATAGGACAGGAGTTCTAAGTCATACTATGTATTATTCCTGTGATCATTCTTGTGGTATAATAGGAGAGGAGTTCTAAGTCATACTATGTATTATTCCCGTGTTCATTCCTTTGGTATGAACATATGCTCTAAGACTTAGTATGTATGATTCCTGCTCTCATTCCTGTGTGATAAGAAAGGGGCTCTAAGATAATAGACTATGTGCTGTTGTGTTTATGCCCATCACATATAACAGGGTCATTAATATAATATACTGTGTATTATTCCTGCTTTCATTTCTTTGTGATAAAACTGGGTGTCTAATACACTCCACTTGGTGTTATGTCTGTGTTTATTCTCATGGGCTAGTGGAAATAATTAATACGAGTACAATAGAATATATATTATTTATATTATAATTAAAGAATTTAACTCAATATAATAAATATTAGTCCTATACCTATTACTGTGGTAATACTATGAACCCTAGAAAATAGGATCTATTTTATTTCTATACCCATTACTGTGGGATTACTATGTTCTCTAAAAAAAAAAGAATATATATTATTCTTATACCCATTACTGCGAGATTTCTATGGGCTATATACAATTGAAAGTGTGTTATTCCTATTTCAATTACTGTGGAATAGCTCTAAAACTATAAAATATATAGTATTCCTATATTCATTATTGTGTGGTAGAGGAGGAGGTTTAAAACATTAGTATATATGTTATTCTGATGCTAATTACTGTGGTATAAAGGAGACTATTTAACACTATAGAGAATATGTTATTCTTATGCACATTACTGTGGTATAGAGGAGGGGATTTAAGAGTATAGAGAATATGTTATTCTTGTGCACATTACTGTGGTATAGAGGAGGGGATTTAAAACTATAGAGAATATGTTATTCTTGTAGCACATTACTGTGGTATAGAGGAGGGGATTTAAAACTATAGAGAATATTCTATTCTTGTGCACATTATTGTGGTATAGAGGAGGGGATTCAAAACTATAAATTATGTTTTATTCTTGCGCACATTATTGTAGTATAATAGGAGGGAATTTAAAACTATACATTATGAGTAATTTCTATGCACATTACTGTAGTATAAAGGAGGAGGTTTAAAACAATAGTCTATGTGCTATCCTCATGCTAATTACTGTGGGGTAAAGGAAGGTATTCAAGACAATATAATTTGGGTTATTCTTCTATTCATTAATTTAGGATTGAGGGGGTCTCTAAGACAATAAAATATATTATATTATTCTAATATTCATTACTATGGCATAAGGGGTCTCTAAGAAAATAGAATGCGTGTTATTTCTATGTACATTATTGTTGTTTATAGGAAGGGCTATAGGCCATTTCAAACAGAAAACTCTTGTTAAGTCATTTATTATCACACATTCATTGCTCTTAAAGTTAAGATTATCTCAAAAACATATTTTAATTAGTATTTATTTTTTCATATAAATTAACATGTGCAATCAATTATATGCTAGTTTACTTTAAGATGAGAAACAATTTAGAAAACATTCTAAAGTAGTTTAAAGTAAGGAGTAGTTACAATTAAAACAATTAAAGCAATTAAAGTTAAGACTTAGATAGAATTCTTTGGAAAAATCTATAACAAAATATAGAAAAATTGTGATTTAATGAATTAGAAAGTTTTAGGATCGGTAGATATATTAAGTGACATTAAAATTTAAAATTGTTGAATAAAATTTTCTTCTAATAAACAACAAATTGTCAAATATGATAATATTAGATAGATTAATATAATCGTAGCATCATCATCAAAACTAAAACATAAGTTGACAACAAGTTTAAAATACAATTAATATATGTTAAAAATGTGTTACAAAACAAAGATACCATAAAGTAAGGACAAGAAAAAGTTTTAAGTTCAATTAATCTGTAAATAAAGATTATAAAATTAGAATTAATAGGTTAACATCTACCATTTGAAATTTATATAAAGTGATTATGTGTTCTTGTTACAAAGATTTTGAAGAATATTATATAGAGTGGAACATAAACAAGGATTCAAGTCAAATATGTTAGATTAAAAAATTATTAAATTTTAAAGTGATGTATAAAATCTAAGCCTTATCTTATTCCAAGTCCCATTACTCCTTATTATATTAGCAATCGAAATATACTGAGATATATTATCCCGACATATTTCGGTATTTAATATACCATATTCATGAACACAAGCCGTTGTGATAGATACGAGGTGTGGATACTAGTGCGAGATGTTAACTAACTAACCTTTCAAGCAGCTTTGGTTTGGAATGCTCATAATATAAAGATTTAAAATATGTGAGTATTTTCAGAAAAAGGTGGAAGAATCATTTCCTTGGCAGATAAAAATTTAAAATTTAGCATAAAATGTCTATACAAAACTGTAACAAAAATAGTAGGATAATAGAAATAAAATTTAACATTATGTCTCAATATGTGTACTACTCAACCTCTTATAATATCTCAAATAATATTATAATACATAACTCTTAATTTGAAAGACCGGCCATGAGCTGAAATTTGTATAGTATGAATAAATAAATAAATAAATAAATAAAGACGAGAAACCTTCTTTTTATATGATAACAATGTTAGTGAATTTAAATAAAAATACACAAATAGTACACAGACTTAGAGAAATTTCACAAGAAAAGAGCATGATAAACAATTATAGCGCTCACAAATGCTAAATGCTAAAATATTACATAATACAACACATGATAAAGCTTATTTTCTCTTGACAAATATTTAACTAAAATATTAGTTTAGTATCTATAATAAAAGGGGCACTATATAAAGTACTGAGGAGATGAGATCAATATAATACTACATTTCATTCCATTATCTTTTACTGGTTGGATTAATTTATCAATGATGATAACTGAAACCCCGAACTATTGACGCCGTGAGATATATATAATACTACATTTCATAGATTTATGTATTGCGGGTTGTATCATCGTGTATGACAGGACACAATGTAATGTTTGGACGGCCACATAAAGCGAGCAAACCTTGATTCAAACGTCTCCCTGCTATGGCTCGCTTTGAAAAACAGGCCTGCACCCTATTGTGTGTCTTCATCTTGTAATCCTACTTCCTTTTATCTTATCTTCCTCTTCTCCTTTTAGTTTTACTATGTCCCGTGTTTAACTTCCTAGCATTGTTCTCGTTGGGCTGCCTTGTTCATAGTCAGGGCTTCTTTGTCGGTTGTCTCTTTTGGAAGGCTAAGTTTTGAAATTACATTTGTTTTCTCTGCATTTTTGTAGGGACTTGGAGAGGTTCTGTAACATTGCTTCATCCCTTTGTTGCAGGAGCTTCCGAGTTTTATAAATGTCCTTTAGGAGTAGTTTGGGAAGTTAGGGTTTGGATTGCAAAATATAATATTAACAATATTTATAGAATATTTGACATGACACGTTTTCGTTCTTTTGGTTGTCAGGTACTTGTGTTGAAGTTGCTATAAATGACCATAGTTTCAATTTTAACCAGTGAGTAGGATTCAAGTATTGTAACTTATGATTGCAGGTATTATTGTTCCCTGAAGAAGGATGGGCTAGAAGCGCCTCTTCCTCCTATTGGACACTGACTCCCTCTTGGTGGAGTAGTAGCAGGTGTCAGGTGGTGGAAGTTGCTGGCACAAGAAGGTGAGTCTTGACAGCTTCCTTTTGGACACTGACTCCCTCTTGGTGGAGTAGTAGCAGGTGTCAGGTGGTGGAAGTTGCTGGCACAAGAAGGTGAGTTATGACATATTACTGTTGGACACTGAATTTTTCTTGGTGGATTAGTAGCAGGTGTCAATATTTACTGCTGTTTGTCAATGAAAACATGTGTAAGAATGAATAGCTACTAAAATTACACTATTATATATCATAAATGATCAAAGTATCAATGCAATTAAAGTACACATTTTGTAATACATTACAATTAATATATATTATGATATATATTATGGTATAATATTTAATTATGGTTTTTTCAGACATTAATCATGCTGTTAATGTATATTGGTATTTCAACGGAAATGTTTTTACGGAATCTTATATAATATTAGGCTTACCGTTGAAACAACCATAACATTTTAGAGAGTAAAATATTTTTTTGTCCAAACCTCAATAACCCCTCGCGCCCAATATTAATCTAAACACTCTTATTAGTTCTACAATCAACATTCCCTCCTAATACTACTCTGAGCTATCTTCCTAGTTCCACTATCAACATTCCCTCACAATAATAATTTGAGCTATCCTTCTTGTTCTGCTTTTATCATTCCCTCCCAATGGTATTGTGAACTATCCATCTTATCCTACTTTCAATATCCTCACCTACTATTGTTTTCCCCTCGATCTCTTTTAAGAAAGTGCCCATCTACAGCCCCATGGAGCCTAGTCCTGGGGACTTTGGATATCATATAATTACTGAGAAGTCCCTTTGGATCCCAACTATTCTTATGTCCTTTTATTTCCATTTGACATCACCAACCTTGATTTCCCGTGGTGTCCTCGGCAACCGCAAGGAGAAGAGAGTACCACGCTGGAGCAAAACATAGATGCTCACATCTTATCGTTGCATTTCATATTGAGTTTGAACTAATATAGACATACAGTCCTGGAGAAGTAACTAACACTCCTGATTCTGACCACGTAAGTAGAATGGTGGACAAATACGATCCATCTCCATTGGGTGTATCCTTTCACAATTAGGATTTTATATTTCGTCTACAAGCAATGTTATTTTAGTTACTTAGGTATTCAAACTCTTATCTATGTCCCTTTATGTTAAATGCATTAAGTAGTTGAAATATATTTCTGGCACTGAAACTATCTAATAACAACTGAATGACAAGTAGTAAGTTCCTAATGTCTTAACACATGAGTTGTATGGTCCTGGTGTCTTTATACATGAGATGTATGGTCCTGGTGTCTTCATACACGAGTTGTAAGTTTCTGATGTCTTAATAACATGGTAGTAAGTTTCCAGTGCTTGGGATGCTGGGCTAGCTATGGGTGTTGTTATCCTTGATTGAAATATCTAATACTGTGCTAAGATTATTCAAAACAATTTTTAAGTCATGTTTCATTGATAAAGGTGTATTTTAGTCATATTACATTGGCTAAGATACACTCCGTTTAACCTGAAAGGTAACAGTGTTACCTTGACGGACCTCACTTTGACCATATCTTATAAGCTAGGCCCACACCATAGCGGAATAATGAAAGGTGTGCTTGCTACCTTATAGCGTAAACGAAGGCTACATTGGAGCCTATTATAATATTAGAGTTATATTAAAGCTATGGTCAAGGCATATTGCAATAACATTACACTGATCGAACCATAGTCGTCACATCACAATGGCCACTGTGTATTGCAGTCACATTAATTGGCCAATGTGTATTTCAGTCACATTACAATACGTCCGTGAAGTCCCCCCACCCTCTTCTACGTTTTAAAATTCAAGTTTTTATGATCACAATCGTTTGTTCTTCGCTTGTACCAGATTGTTCCGCAAAAGGTTTCGTTTGTTCCGCATTCGTTCTTGCACAAATGAGACGTGAACTTGTGGCGCTTTGTTTACTCGTGAGGGGCCAACTTCATGGTAATCCCCCTACTTTTAAAAATCCATGTTTTTATTATTGCAATCGTTTATTATTCGTTCGTTCCGGATGGTTCCCCTAAAAAATATGCACATTTCGTTTTGGTAGGTCAACACATGACTTATTTACAGTAGAAGTGTGGTTTGGCATCCTTATGGCAACTCCATCCCTTCTTCTCAACCTCCCTCACACACACACACACACACACACACACACGCAAACACACATACACACTTCGAAATCAATAATTTTTTCTTGGCTCAATTTGGATTTTGTTTAATGTTTTTCCTTTATTCCTTTTTCAAAGCTTCAAATATTTTTGTTAGTAGGAGCTCGCCTTTATTATTTCAAAACTTGAATTTTTTTTTTGTTTAAAGTTTGTTGTTAGTTTTGTTGAAATGTTCCTAAACATGTTTACCTTTATTTTGTTTTAGATTGATTTTTTTAATGTGTTTATTTCCTGATAATGGCCTCAAAATTAATATATATTACCATGCCTAGCTCCCTTTTCCCACCTAATTTAGTTAAATAACAAAATTTGAATTTGTATTTTTATAGTTAGAAAGTGCGTGCGACCTTCTGTGTCTAGCCTCTAGGTCTATAGTATTGACAATCTTGTATGTAGTTCCTACACTATGCACAATACAGCAGTAAAGATTCCAAGCAAGTCAGAAACACAAAAACTAGAGAGAGACTGGTCTACAACATTGCATGTCACACAACTTCTAGTAAACCAAAAACAGTATTTTTATAAACCTCGCTTCACATTTTTAAGCTATAAAAGATTGGCTTCGTCTACTTGGGTAGTTGTCAAATCACCGACAACTACCTGAGTGGGATCTCCCCGGACCCCCTTCCCTCACTCCTCCAGTGAGCTCTGAATTAGGTTTTCAAGAATCATTGACACCGCACATTCCTTTTGTTTGCTACTATTACAGTTATGATGTAATAAGTAGTAGCTTTGGTAACAAGGAAGCGGTTGGCAGGAAATGTCATCTATTCCATTTCTAGCACTTACAAAGAAGGAAACTCCTAGAAAATGAAAGTGATTTATTCAAATCAATCAATGTTTATAAATGGGGTCCAGACTTAGATGATCAAAAAAGTGATCAAAAAAGTAGAGCGAATTAAGTAAAACTCCTAAACCTCTAAACAATGACTACAAATTTGCAAAAAAAAAAATCTAAGAATTTAAATAAAATATTGAAATGAATTGCATACAACTAAATCATACACACGCTTTACAAATTAAAACAAAAAAATAGTTATGCAATGAAAGTCCTTTCACAATAATTAAACTCTTGCATTCTGATAACTGTAACGGGTCACAAGTTCACGTCCCATTTGTGTAAGACCGAATGAGTAGCTAACGAAACTTTTGCGGAACAAACGATCATGACCATAAAAAATTCAAATTTCCAAAGTGTGTGGGTAGGAGCCGGGGGAGGGACTACCGTGAAGTTAGCCTCCCCAAATGTAAACATATCATTTGTGGGCCTATCAAAACGGAACAAACGAGTTTTTTTGTGGAACAATCCGGAACAAACGATTGCCATCATTAAAACTTGAATTTTTAAAAGTGTGGGGGGAATACTTCACGGACGTCATTACAATGGCAAATATGTATTGAAATCACAATACAGTGACAAAGATATATTGCATTCCCAATAAAATGATAATATCAAATAGAAATCACATTACAGTGACATATTATTTGTAATTTCTCTCTAGCTTTCACTCGACTTTGAATATTATTGTCGCTGCTTGTGAAAATGATGTGGCAGTGTTTTAGTTGGACGTAGCTCTTATATTTTATTCATGAAGCATAATAAGTCTTTACTCCTGAGGGAAGCAAACACTCACCGATTAATCTGAGTGCTTCGTGATAATTCAAAAACTACCATCATAGCTTCTCGAAACACAGCCATAAATTCACAATACTTACACCACTTTACTAAATACCAACACAACTTCACACATTACCATCATAAATACACACAGACCAAACATAAATACACACACCACCCCATAGATATACACAACAGCTATATAAATAGCTACATATATCATCACCATAAACACACAAAACATCAACAGGAATTCACATAGCTACACACATTACCACCATAGCTACACCAAAAAGTACAAGAGCTATACACAACGCCCACACACATATATATATATAATCACACACACACACAAAACACCAACATCAATTCACATAACTACACACACGCCCTCCATAGCTACACCAAAAACACCATAGCTACACACAACTCCCGCATAGCTTTACATAATACCAGCACAGCTTCACACAACAACACTACAACTTAACACAACACTAACATGACCTCAAACAGCACTAACACAATTTCACAAAATAAAATCATAGCTTCACACAAAAACAGATTAGCTTCTACACAATAAGGGCATAACTACACATAATAGCACAATAAAGCCACACAGCAGCATCCCATCTAAAAATACGTGTGAGGCTGATAGAGTGTGTAATCAACACATCAACACACGCTTTGAGTGCCCTCGCAGTCTAGGGGTTAGGTGTTGGACTTCTGTGCTGGGGGTCCGGGGTTCAATCCTCGGTCCCGGCACAGATTTATCTGATTGCCAAACCCTTCCTTCACCTTTGATAAGACTTGTATTAATCACAACTTGTGAATGTGGAGAATGCCAGGCCTTCACCGTGGTTCGGATCCCACGTTAAACTGTAGGTCCTCCAGTTCCTCTCACAATCACCCTACCATTACACATTGGCGTAAGTGCGTACAACCTGAACGGGTAATAAAACGTGGTGATAATAATAATAATAATAATAATAATAATTATTATAATAATAATACACTCCTTGTTACTTTGATAGTAAAAAGACGTGTGAAGTAGTGTGTGATCAATACAGTAAGATACGGACATTCACAGTACGTCGTCTCCTTCCTGGGTTCCCAGTAGATCAACAGATATAACGACTAGAGATGTGTTCCTAGGTGGTCCTTTCCAGGTACTAGGGAACATTGTTATCTCACAGGTAATGTAGACCCTTGTTACATCCTAGGTACTGGAGACCGTTGCTCCATTTTAAACACTAAGTTCCTTGATTAGGTGCTATTTTATATTGGTAAATTACAAGTACTGTGGTCTAATGTACAGCTCGTTTCTAAGCTTCGCCTTTATCAAAGTCTCTGTTTAGAAATTACACATGTAGTATCAGATCCAAACAGCCCCTGGTAATGTTGATTCATTTGTTAGATTCCCAGCTTGTTTTGAACGTGAGAGACGACTGTGGGGCGACGCCTGAACCGACGCCAGCCATGTGGGCTGCAAGATGTTCGCTCGTTGCCAGGGGTTACCGCGTGTCCACCCCTCCCATGGCAACCTTTCTCTTCCTTTTCCTCTCTTCCCTCTCTCCACCCGCCTTTTCACCACAAAGCAGTGTTGGAGACGTTGTAGAATCGAGTATTTCAGAAAAAGAGAACAATTGGCAATAATTGCAACCTGGATGTACTAAAACACTTTTGTTAACCTGAATGTACTAATAACCTTGTGTTGATCTGATTATGTTGTGACCTGGCTCCACTAATTATATTATGTTGACCTGACAGTACTAATGACTAAGGTATCGGATTCTTAGACACCAAAAATGCTAAAATCTATACGAAGGTAATCATTAAAAATATGGACTCGAGGCACCCAAATATGCGCATGAGGAAACACAGGCACACAATAATTACCTACAACAATTTTTAATATGTTTAAGGTTGCAAGACTATCAGTTCGGGCTATACGCATATGTACTAACTGCGCTAATGTGTTAGGGATGAGGAAGATTGAATTTAGAGGAAGTGTAGCCCCATTGGAATGGAGGGAGAGTAGAAAACGATTTAGGAAAAAAAAAACTCTCAGTACACCTGACCGGGAGTAAAACCCCGATCTCTCCGTCATCTGAAGTATTATATATTTCGAGAATTACGCCTTTGACCATGGGACCACCGAAGCGGGCTTACAGCCAACCCACATTACTGTTAATCACTATACACTTTTCTAGATTTTCAATAGGGATATTGTATATATTATCAGTTATAAGGTTTTTATAATTGAAAAAGCTTCGTTTTACTTCACGCGATGTCAAAGAACAAAATTTCAAATTAGCTATTTCCAAAGAAGTTAAACTTTTCCTCCGCAATGCCTTGCTGTTTCAGAAGAAAATACATACTACAGAGTAGAAAAAAGAGAATGAGGACAAAGCTGAAATAGGCACGTTAAGGATCCTATTCATAGATAGAATAGGTAAAAACAAACAGAGTAGTCACTCTAAAATTATTATATTGTACTCGTAATAACATGAAATGCATATATATCTCAACTGCCGATGTTTTACGCTCAAGGAAAATAAAAGTCAAAGAGGCAAAATCTGCTCCCTTAAATTACCTTGTGTTGATCTGATTCTTCTAATGACCTGGTTGTAGCAAGGTATTACCTGACTATACAAATGATATTATCTTGACCTTAATCTACTAATTACCCTGTGTTTACCTGGTTGTACTAATGACCCTGATTTGACTTGAGTCTACTAATGATCTGACCTCATAATACTAATTACCTTGTGTTAACCTGACTCTTCCAATGAATTGGTTATATCAAGATATTATCTAACTATAACAATGACATTATCTTGACCTCAATCGACTAATGACCCTGTGTTTATCTGGTTTTACTGACTTTAATTTGACATGAATCTAATAATGATCTAACCTCATAATACTAATGACCTTGTATTGTCCTTACTTGACTAACTACTTTTTGGGGATCGGACTCTCCAAATAATCTTTTGCTATCCTGACATGGTCTGGTTTTATTAATTATATTAATTTTACCAAATAACATGGATTTATAATAGCTTGAGGTTATATTAATATTGTTAAGAGTTTGTCTTACCTAATTCTCCTATTAAAACCTCCGTTGCTTCAGTCCGCAACTAAAATATACCGACCGAGTGACCGCCGTCTTTTGGCGAAGATAGTGCAAGCTTCTGCGGATAGAGGATATCATGTGGTAGACACAACGAACCCTCCAGCCATTAATCTCAGTTTTCCAGACCAGAGCTGCTACATATTTATTAAAGTAGTTCCTCGTTAATTAACCTCACGAGGCTTAGTCTGATCTCGTGCCAGATCCACTATTTCACAGAAAACTCTATTAATAACTCCCTAATATTGATGTGCCGCTAGCCCACATCTGTAACTCATAGCAACAAGGCCGCTGTCCCTAGCAACCAGCGAAACAAACTTTCCATGGAGCTGTAATAGCAAAGAGAACAAGAACAGGAAATCATATAGAGTTTGTGGGAGTTCAAACCATTCCTGTACCTTTACCACATTCACGAACAAAACCATACGCAAGTGTCTCGTATTTTCTTAGCTGGTTCGAGAGGATGGGAACATCAGAGGAGTAACATCAAACCTTTATTGTTTGTATTCACGTGATTGTTATACTCGCTAGAAGTATATGACTATGCTCTGGACGACAGCTATTAAATATGTTGACCAGAAATGGGATATGAAATAAGAGTTGAGAATCCCAGAGTGGGGACTGTCCTCAGGGCCATGGTCAAGCGCAATCCGCAGGCTGCTCGTCAGACTGAATTTTGCCGATAGTCCACCAGCCACGCCAAACCAGTGGTCATTGTTGGAGCAGAGGCCCTCGGGATCAATGTTTATATGGGTTAAAAGGTTTATCATTGAAAAATATACAGAAATAAACTTTCACAAAAACCTTTTCACTAACTCTGTCTTACTGAGGATTCCGAACAAGCCCCCCTTTGTCCGTGTCCTTATGGATACTCTGGGTGAAATTACGTACACATCTTCTGTGGCACGGTCCTTAGGGAGGGCAGGATTTAGAACAGACCAAACTACATTATATCTGCTATGTTCTATATTCGTGAAACTTTGTCTACTTAAATTCCTCTCCTTGTTTCCTCAACATGAGGGTAGGTAGGGGGAGGTTATTTAGTACTTCATTGGGTTGAGCTACGTTCATCTGAATTAGAGATTGGGTTTTGCGGCTGGGGCTAACTTGACTACATTCCGTGGCTCAGGGAGGGATGTTACTTGTTGGAAACTTAACTACATTCCATAGATGAGGGAGAGGTGTTTCTTTTAGGAAACTTGGCTACATTTCATGAAAGAGGGAAAGGTGTTACTTTCAAAAAACTTGTCTATAATTCATGGCTCAGGGAGAGATGTTACTTGTTGGAAACTTGGCTAAATTCCATTGGTGATGGAAGGGTTTTACTTTCAGGGGATGTATCTACATTCCATGGCTGAGGGAGGGGTGGTACTTTCAGGAGACTCATATACATTCCATGGTTAGGAGAGAAGCGGCATTTAGAGAAATTATCTACATTCCATGGTTGAGGGAGGGATGTTACTTACAGGAAATTTATCTACATTCCACGTCTAGGGAAGGGATGCTATGTTCAGGAAACTTGGCTATTTTCTATAGCTGAGGGAGGGGTGCTAATTGTTTGAAACTTGGATACATTACATGACTGAGAGAAGTATGGTGCTTGAAGGAAATGAGGTTATATTCCATGGATAAGGCCAGAACCTAACATGCTCCTTGGCTAAGTTGATGGTTGTATGTTCCAGATACAGCACTCAAGCCAAGATGGTGGATACAGGGACTAGTAGCCTATACATTGTTGGCTCTTTCAAGAGGATGTCTCATGATCCGGATTTCAAGGTAATCCATCACCCAGAACCTACATACTCCAAGTTTGGAACTAGATCGTAGATCCACTTCACTGTTGTGACATCACAATACAGCAGAAAGACAGGCTCCTGAAAAAAACTGCACAGTGTGCACTATTGCCTACAGTTGAATTGAATCGTGCACTTTTTCTGTGTTTATTTAATAGAATGCCTTCTCAGGGTTATCACTAATTATTTCATACAAACCTCGGTGGGTTTTTTCAGGTTTTCAGAAGAAAATTTCCATTTTATTAAAGCTTATTTAAAGATTCGTATAGAGGAATTCAATTTTATTTTTCATAAAATTAACTATTGTGAAATCATGACATTAGTACTTGAAACAAAATGATTTGATCTTGACTGGAAAATTTCTGAAGCTGTTAAGTGACCCAATATAGAAAAAATGTAGGAAGGAAGATGTATTTAAATAAACGTGCTTATTACTTCAGTTTACTTTTTATTTTATTCAAGGACCTACTATTTAAGGCTTAAAGTTTACTGACCCAAATTCAAAAATATTTCAATAGTATTATTTATTATTTTATCCTGGCCTAACTGTTCGCAAAATATGCTAATGAGCTAGGGATTAATTATGAGGACGTGTAGCCACATTTGCGTAGAGAGAGAGTGGAAAACTACTATTTTAAACTACCCCTCAGTACACCAGATTCAAACAACCATGTCCCTGGCATTGGCAGTCTAGTCTATTGCAAGAGTTACGCCTCAATCCATGCAGCCGTAGATGCAGGTTTTAGTAGTATTTAAGGCCTTTCGTGAAATTGCCTGTGTTTTTCAATTTTTTTCTCTTCAGACAAAACAAATTTCATGTTTTTTCCAGGCATCCCAAGAATGTTACAACCCTGCTTCTAATTGTTGTTACCGTGTTTAGGGTTGCTAGATGCCTGAAAAATCAGAAAGTCACAGGTAATTTTTTGTGTCTAAGAAAATGAAAAACACATGGAGTTACAGAAAAAACTAATAAAAGGAAGGGAAGATTTATAAATTTGGCACATTTAACTAAAGTGTTAATTCTTATTACATAAGTCACTACGCTGGGAATATTTGCACGCCTAGTGAGAAGTTGGCTATTCTCCTGACGACACCAATCATAGTTCCAGGCTGGGAGTACATACTAGTGGGCTCTGTATCACCCCCTAATCACAGCCTAATAATTTTAATATACTGTCATCCCGTGTTCGAAAGAATTGAGATGACTCAATAATAGAAAATGAATTTAACCATACATTTGATTATTGAGCGATTAAAGCGGTTATGGCTGAGCGCATCAAATATACAAATTTCCCCTCCCTGTCTGATTCACTCCGTATTCACAATGACAACGTTAGATCTGAGAGGGAGGCAGATTCTCTTCAGAACAAAATGTTGCCAGTCTGGCGAGTATTGATTGATGAAGATTAATTTCAACCTTTCTTGTGTTCTGGTTATGCTCTTTCTCTTCTCTCAGATCAACTCTTCCTTATCTCTCTCCTTGTTCCATTCTTCCTTCTTTTCTTTCCTCACTTCTCATTCTATTATTGCTACACCCATCCTTCTCTCCTTATTTCACTCTTACCTTTACCTACTCTTCCTTCTTTAACACTTATTATCTTTTTTGTATTCTATTTTTTTTATTAATTTTTCTTTTTTTTATTCTTCTAGGTCTAGCATTGGAGNGAGGTTCAAAATTTTCACTGCTTTTATTTT
The DNA here is from genome assembly GCA_902141385.1 of Timema californicum. Taxonomy (NCBI): domain Eukaryota; kingdom Metazoa; phylum Arthropoda; class Insecta; order Phasmatodea; family Timematidae; genus Timema; species Timema californicum. Next base: position 286,692 of record CABFOW010000136.1, read on the forward strand.
ACATCATTAACTATTTCTTCTTTCACTCATATTCAATTTTTTCCTAGATTATTTATTTTTACTGTAGATGAGCTATCTCCCTTTCATCTGCCATCTTTATGTTTGTGTCTTTCTCTTTATGTTATCTCTCAATTGTTTATTTGAATCCTCTTCTCCCCACACTATCTATCGTTTACGTTCCCTTTCATAGCTACCCCCATGTCACACACTTTCAGGAAATGAGGGTTCCTTTGTCCCTACTTCCTGTACTCGAGACCCGATAATTCTCTTTTTGGTCTATTCTCTGCTCCTCCATCTTTTCATCTAATGTACTAGCTTCTTGTCCGTATGTTTCGGTTCTTGTTTTACTCCAAAGAACAGATATTGCCATTCGGGATACAGGACAGAAAGTGTGGGCTGGTGAGATTTCCTCTGCTCTGGAATTTGTGTTAGTCCGATAAAACGCTCGATAAAGACATTTCTAACAGTTGGAAATCCATCCTTCTCTGGAAAGTAAACATCATAACTTAAATCACTCACTAGACAATAAACATCCGAATTTACATCATTTTCTAGACAGTCAACATTGGAACTTACATCACTTTATATCAGGTCAATGTCAAAACTTACAGCACTTTCTAGCAAGTCTAATATTGTAAATACATATTTATTAATGGATCATTGCAGAGATGGCGGCATATTATAGCATCCATGTATTCTAAAACGTGTTTGTGAAAATATATATCCAATAAGCCTTCACTCGATTTTCTAATTAAAAGTTTACTCATCAAAAGCTATCAACTTCACATAGATATATAGCTATCGGTGTTTAATTTAAACCAAAACGTATATTTTCCCTCTTAACGCCACGACGAAAACTTTGAAACGACTCCTCTCCCAGCTCTCCATCTATTTGTTGCACCAAACCACTCAAATAAGAATTGAGCTCTTATTAGTGTTAATCAAATATAACTATTTTATTTACTGAAATACAATAATCATACACAAATCATTGTTTATATAGTGATGTGAACAAAGAATTAAACGTATCAGCCATTGCTCACACAGTAGGAAAATAATATGGCTAATTTGCTAGGAAAGTGGGGTTTTAGCTTCAGGCTACTATTTTTGCCGACATCCTGGATGCTAAACATTTAAACTGACTGTCCACCGCTCGAAATTGGTTAAACTGTGTTCTTGTAATTTTAATTACTGGAAATGGGCTTATCAAATTATATATAAAATAATATATAGAAAGAATAAGAGTGAGAGATTGAGGAAAAGTCAGTATGTGAATATATGATTGTGTAATTATGTGAGTGATTGTGAGATTGAGATTTAGATTGTTAGCAATAGAAAGTGAGTGTGATAGAGTGTGAGAAAGTGATTGTTAAAGAGTCAATGTGAAAGAATGAGAGAGAGTGAGTGAGTGAGTGAGTGTGATCGAGTGAGTGTTTAAGATAGTGAGAAAGATTGTGTGAAAGGGATAGAGTGGGAAAGAGAGAGTGTGTGAGAGAAAATGTGAGATAGGGAGAGTGTTATATAGTGTGTGTGAGAGAGTGTAGATCTGAAAGTGTGTGTGTGAGGGAGTGTGTGAGAGAGAATATGTGAAAGAGAGAGTGTGAACAATAGTGTATGTGATGGAGCGTGTGAGAGAAACTATGTGAAGGAACGTCTGTGTGAAAAAGATTGTGTGAGAAAGAAAGTGTGTAAGAAAGATTGTTTGATAGAGAGAGATTGTGAGAGAGAGAAATTGTGATAGAGAGAGCTAGAATGTTAGAGATAGATTGTGAGAGAGAGTCTGTGCGAGAGATTGTGTAAGAAATAGTGTGTGTGAGAAAGTAAGTGTGTGGAATAGAAAAAAAGTTATAGTGAGTGTGTGTAGAGAGAGAGAGAGAGAGAGAGAGAGAGAAGATATATAGGGTACACAAAACATTACTTTGAAATATTATCCACTCAAAATCAAGCGGCAGCATGGAAACACATTTGAACTTATTTGTATTGAAATATTATTTGAAAAAAACAACAACACTAAAACCTATTATTAGATTATAAGATGGATGGGATGTATAAAATATTATTTGAAATATTATCAACAGATTCTAAAAATTAAGTGATAGCTAGGAAACATAACTGAACTTATTAATATTGTGATTCTATTTTATAAAATTAACACCTAAACCCATACGTAAACAGTTAAATGTATATCTAAACATATTTAAAGTTATTTAATCAATATTTGAACTCATAATACATACCAAAACATATTTAAGCTTTCTTCTAAAGTTTTAAATTATAATTCATGCTACAAAACGTAATCAAATATTTTCACGTATTTGACAACTAAAACCTTTTAATTTGCAAATTATAGACAATAGTGTTGATTTAAATGTGAATTAACGATAATAATATTTTAATAACAATAAATTAATGTTTCCCCAGTATAGGGAATTGATTCTTTCAATTAAATAATGTATACGGCCATTTTGTGATCAGATTTGAATATTCAAAAATAATTAATTAGAAAAAAAAATAACGCAAAAAATAATATATATTTTCCAATCTACTATAATTGGTTTTAATTCATATATATTTGGCATAATGTTTATATTTGTTGCACCATACATCTTAAATAAGAGTTGATTTATAGTTTTTAACCAAAGATAAATATTTTATTTACAGAATGAGTTGATATTTTTAGCCAAGGAGGAATATTTTATTTGCAGTTATAAAACCATGCACAAATCATGATTTACATGTTGATGTAAATATAAATGAAAAGCTGAAATTTCTTTGGGTGAATCGGATTTTTGTTCTAAACTACTATTTTACCCGACTTTTTGGAACCCTAACCTCTAAAATGAGAGGTTGTTTTTAAAAATCTGTTAAGCCATTTTATCGTAATTTCTATTACCGGAAACGGGCTTATCAAATTATATAAAAAAATTAACAAATGATTTTTCACTTTGACTAACTTGTTATATTTATTGAGTTATTTATTAGAAGACGAAAAAAATACAGAGTTGAAGTAGAAAACTTTTCCTTAGTACTACATCAACTTCCAACACAACATTATTTCAAAAGGAAAATAACCAAAATAATCAACCAGTTTTGGCAGTGATTCTGCAAATACTTGCCCTCTGTCTTTCTATATAGAAAATTAGCTAGAATACTAACCAACATCTGACAGTAATGCTGCAAGTATCAATCTCCTGTACTCATGTGTAGGAAAAGTGAAATTTAAATTCACCATAACTGCCCACCCACACACCACCGTTACCCCCCACCCCACCAGTCTACTTCAACCCTACCCTTGCTTCCTCCGACCCTAGTCTTTCCAACTAAAGTATTTCCTGGTGTTTTCCCTTCTCTCTTTCTAACAAACTTACAGAAGAAACTATACGAAGGTTTGGGAAGGAAAGAGAGCTTAAGGATTTATAAAAAAGGAAGTTTGGATCTCAACTTTATTCGAACAGTCTGCGGGTTTTCCCAGCGAACCCCTTGTTCGCCAAACAGCAAAATGATGTTTTGACGTAAAGGTATTCAGCTAGAGTCACATTCACGCCCATTGAAAGCTGTGTGTAGCCAATTGCAGGATGTAATATCTTCTACGTAAGCTTCCCGTAGTAATTTAAAAATATTTTGAATTTGCATAGGCCACAAAATATTCTTGAGATATTAGTGGAATAAAGTTATGTATCCTGACAGCGACTATTTGTTAGGAAGGACACCTGTAAATTAAGTTGTTTGCAAGGGCACACTAGATACCATCCTAACAGTTCAGTGGACATTAGGTTGGAAGTACACTTGTAAATGAAATTGTTTGCAAGGTCACACTAAAGACCATCCTGACAGTTCAGTGGACATTATGTTGGAAGGACACTTGTAAATGAAGTTATTTGCAAGGGCACACTAGATACCATCATGACAGTTCAGTGGACATTATGTTGGAAGGACACTTGTAAATTAAGTTGTTTGCAAGGGCACACTAGAGACCATCCTGACAGTTCAGTGGACATTATGTTGGAAGGACACTTGTAAATTAAGTTGTTTGCAAGGGCACACTAGATACCATATTGACATTTCAGTGGACATTAGGTTGGAAGTACACTTGTAAATGAAGTTGTTTGCAAGGTCGCACTAAAGACCATCCTGACAGTTCAGTGGACATTAGGTTGGAAGGACACTTGTAAATGAAGTTGTTTGCAAGGGCACACTAGATACCATCCTGACAGTTCAGTGGACATTATGTTGGAAGGACACTTGTAAATGAAGTTGTTTGCAAGGGCACACTAGATACCATCCTGACAGTTCAGTGGACATTATGTTGGAAGGACACTTGTAAATGAAGTTGTTTGCAAGGGCACACTAGAGACCATCCTGACAGTTCAGTGGACATTATGTTGGAAGGACACTTGTAAATGAAGTTATTTGCAAGGGCACACTAGATACCATCATGACAGTTCAGTGGGCATTATGTTGGAAGGACACTTGTAAATGAAGTTGTTTGCAAGGGCACACTAGAGACCATCCTGACAGTTCAGTGGACATTAGGTTGGAAGGACACTTGTAACTGAAGTTGTTTGTAAGGATGCACTAGTATCAGTCCCGCAGGATATGTGCTGTCGCGGTACACAGTCCACCCAGTATTATCATGATCACAAATCAATAGGCCGGTGAAATCTCGCGCTCTCTCTAACTGGCTGACTCTGATTGGTTCAGTCACCGGAGCTAGGGGGTGAAGGTCACTCACTACATGCTGTAATGCTGCCCTAATCAGAGCCTGACTCACATTCAAATGATGCAGCCATGAATAGGTTGTTGTGTTGTCTCTCGGAGAGCAATTTAAATGGCTCAATCGCTTGTCCATCGTATGAAGTACATCCGTGTACACATGTTGAGGTTTTATTGTCATTACAAAGTACAACTTTGTTCAGAATATAATTAATTAACTAGAGTACCCATAGTAAATAGCGTATAATTAAAACAAATCGGAATACCCAGGTTCCATCCCAGGTGCTAAAGATCCTGGTTACATTCTAGTTGCCAAGTATCCCGGTTTCATCCCAGGTGTAACGCATCCTGGTCCCATCCCAAGTGCTAAGTATCCCGGTTTCACCCCAGGTGTAACGCATCCTGGTTCCATCCCAAGTGCTAAGTATTCTGGTTCCGTCCCAAGTGCTAAGTATCCCGGTTTCACCCCAGGTGTAACGCATCCTGGTTCCATCCCAAGTGCTAAGTATTCTGGTTCCGTCCCAAGTGTAAAGTATTCTGGTTTCATCCCAAGTGCTAAGTATTCTGGTTCCGTCCCAAGTGTAAAGTATCCTGGTTCCGTCCCAAGTGTAAAGTATCCCGGTTTCATCCCAAGTGCTAAGTATTCTGGTTCCGTCCCAAGTGTAAAGTATCCTGGTTTCATCCCAAGTGTAAAGTATCCTGGTTTCATCCCGAGTGCTAAGTATTCTGGTTTCATCCCAAGTGTAAAGTATTCTGGTTCCGTCCCAAGTGTAAAGTATCCTGGTTTCATCCCGAGTGCTAAGTATTCTGGTTCCGTCCCAAGTGTAAAGTATCCTGGTTTCATCCCAAGTGTAAAGTATCCTGGTTCCGTCCCAAGTGCTAAGTATTCTGGTTCCGTCCCAAATGTAAAGTATCCTGGTTTCATCTCAAGTGTAAAGTATCCTGGTTTCATCCCAAGTGCTAAGTATTCTGGTTCCGTCCCGAGTGCTAAGTATTCTGGTTCCGTCCCAAGTGCTAAGTATTCTGGTTCCGTCCCAAGTGTAAAGTATCCCGGTTTCATCCCAAGTGTAAATTATCCTGGTTCCGTCCCAAGTGCTAAGTATTCTGGTTCCGTCCCGAGTGCTAAGTATTCTGGTTCCGTCCCAAGTGCTAAGTATTCAGGTTTCGTCCCAAGTGCTAAGTATCCTGGTTTCATCCCAGGTGTAACGCATCCTGGTTCCATACCAAGTGTTAAGTATTCTGGTTCCGTTCCAAGTACTAAGCATCCTGGTTTCCTCCCATCTGCTAAGGACGCTTAGCTTATGTTGAATATGTTTGTAAGCTAGAAAAAGCTAATTAAGATATCATGTTTCTTATTGTTTTAATTATAGTGTAATCCTCGTGAATAATGAAACTGTTGTGCGCGCTAGGATATGTGACTCTCCCTAAGGGAATATTGTGTTCCCTTGGATCAGATAGTTGTTGAAACAAGTCTGTAGATCCTAAGTAATTAGATAGATACATAGTAAATTGAAATATTTTTTCCAAGTTCCCACTTAATATAACGTCTCATTCTTGCAATGTCCACAGCTGTTCCTGAGCTCCAACGTGACCACCTCCGACTTCAACATGGGATACAGCATGACAGGCACCTTGGAGCGGGGAGACAGGAAGACCAACAGCTTCCAGATGACCCACTTCGCAGTCATCCGGAGATGGGACAGAAACAAGGACTAGTGTATTTGTATCTCCTTATCTTACAAACACTCAACATCCAATACTACATTAGGTGGTGGGAAATGAACGACGACTATTTCCCTTTCCTTGACATACAAACACACTCAACATCCAATACAACATTCGTATGTGGTGGAGGAACCGAAACTAGTTACCTCTCTTTGTTTTAAAAACACGCTCAACATACAAAGACGTACCAGAGACTAGTTTACTCTTCTTGTCTAACAAACACGCTCAAACTCCAATACAACGGCCCCAGGTGTGACTGCAACAAGAACGAGACTAGTTGAAACTCATTGTTAGTTCAGCAGGTCCATGAACAGGAACTAATAATCCCAGGTTGGGCCAAACAGAGATTTCAATTTCTTCGTCATGAATTGAAATATTTCCTTAAGGCCGCGTCAATACCTTGTTTCATGTTGATACACCGAAGAACCCAGGGTCTTGTTCTAATTATTGATTTCTTCACAATTTGTTTAACTTGCAGCTCTGTGGACTTGACCAAGAGACACATTCAAGCAGGGGCAGTGAGAGAGCTTATTGAGAACTAATGTCATATGTTGGATGTTAGTGTGGCCTGCCCTCACTCAACTATAGGCAGCTATGCTCGAAAACTATACAAATTGTTGGATAAAGTATAACAAAGGACATCTATATATTTTGCTCAAAATGTAAAACGGTTTGTCTCCGTGGGACCTTGGTATTTTATGATATTTTATTTGCTAAGAGATAAGAGAGACCTAAAAAAATCAACTCTAATCCAGCTTAAAAAATATTATTTGCTCAATAATTGATAAATAGTGATGTGGAACCCTTGGTACAAACGGAATATTGCTTAGTAATATTTCAATACAGGTAGGCTACCTAGATAGAACTTAGGAGACTGGGTTGTAAGAAAAAAAATTGTAAAATTTTCTAATAGTACTATGACAAATCTGAAATGTTGAATTTGATTAAAATCAAGAAATATAATTTTGCTAGTAGTTTAGTGACCTGTACATAAAGGTAACTCTAGCTTCAGCAAACCAGGAAACACATAAAAAGCGATATAGATGTAAAACAATTGGATAAATTACTACTTTAAATATGGGGTGTTTAATTAATCAAAGTTAATATTTGGCTGGTAATATTTCCTTAGCATTTTCAAGCCAACGTTTGTGTTTCAGGTGTCAAATTTATTTATAAGTATGAAATATTACCCTGACCAGAGTCAAATATACACGATGAATTTAGCAAATATGTAATACATAATTTCATATTTTAACAAGATGTTACTAAATAAAATGAGTGATTTTTTTTAGTGATAGAAATACTAATATACATAAAGTTTTTTTTACTAACATATGAATGTAACTTATCAATATTTATCCCATATAGCCTATTGTATGTATTCCAAACTGACTGAGTAGTAATATGTGTAAATGATGCTTCTATTTTCCTGTCGATGACACCAAAACTAACGATTATCTAGTAATTAGTAGATACAAAGTGGCATGGTAGGAATATTAGAGATTATTTCATTATCCTTGAAGATTGACCTTTAATTCAGGAAACGTGCATGTTTTTGACACATCTTCCCTCCTTCAATCCAAGGGTGTTAGAATAAAAGTTTCCCTCGATCAGGCGTTTTTATGGGGCTGGTTTAGCATGGTGCGTGACGTCACCGTGTGACCAGGAACAGCTTCATCAATCATCAGCCATATATCACTGGTTAGTGGAGGACAACTCTACGTTGTATTTATTTTATTTAAAATACCATTATGTACCTAGTACACAGTAGAGCATTGCGCTATATTTGCTAGAAATGTCTCAATATTCTAGTGCGTGTAAACACCACAGGTATATGATATAATAAAGACGGCACGGTGGGTATTATTATTTTAAATATTTTTTTTAGCATGTCTTACTACCCGTTCGGATTATACGCACCTACGCTAATGTGTAATGGTAGGGTAATTGTGAAATGAAATGGAGGACCTACAGTTTAACGTGGGATCCGAACCAAGGTGGAGGCCTGGCATTCCACACATTCACAAGCTTTGATTAATACACGTCTTGTCATAGGTGAAGGAAGGGTTTGTCAATCAGATAAGTCTGTGCCGGGACCAAGGATTGAACCCCGGACACCCAGCACAGAAGTCCGACATCTTACCCCTAGACCACTAGGTCACCCTGTTTATGTACTAATTACGCTAATGGTTTTTAGGGATTAGGAAGGTTTTATTTAGAGGAAGTGTACCCACATTGGCATGTAGAGAGAGTGTAAAACCATCCATAGTACACCCGACAGAGATTCGAACCTAAATCTCCCCGTTATCAGCAGTCTAGTCCACTGCGAGAGTAGCACGTTAGACCACGCGGGCCTCCAAAGGGAGTTTCAAAACTATTGATGTATATTAATGAAAACAATGTTTAAATATTAACCAACAACAGTTTCACAATTATAGTATATGATAGTGTCAATAAGATTGTACAGTTCAACACAATCATCTTATTATCCATAAGTAACTTATCATTAAAATTAAAATAATCAAGATTTTAACTTTTAGGAAAAATGTTGTATTTTCACAAGTATATCGGGGAAACACATCCAGATGCTGTAATAATAAATTAGTATAATTTATTAAAAATAGTACAATTATTAATTTTTAATTAATACAGTTTATTGCACATTTCTAAAATGTGTACTTTGGTTATTGGTTTGTGCAGAAAAAAATTGCATTAGTTGCTATTATATTTTCAGTTAGTATAATTAGTAAGAAAATATTTGATGGTATTAATAAATGTTATGTCATTTAACATAAGATAGTCAGTACTTATTTAGAAATATTATATTTAAATAAAACATGAATACAGTCTAAAAAACTAAGCCAAATAATCATATGCTTGAATATTTCCCGTTTCTAAACATGGCCTCTGACCATTTCTAATCACTGTACATTTACCAATATGCACTCCAATATCTAGCCAAGCATTTAATCATGTTGATACATATTTCTAATTTTTATTTAATCGTATGAGAAAACAATATATTCATGATTATATTTTTCATTGGCAATAATGTAAATGGTCAAAAAACATTATTAGGCTTGTATTTTTATAGAGTTGATATAGACATGACAAATGATAGTAAAATTTATTTCTTAAATTTAAATTATTTTCATTTTTATAGGTATCGCAATGGTAGTAAGACAAACAAAAATTGTTCTGATTAACATTGATTAATATAGTATTGAAATTGATATTATCCATCAAAAGTGACGGTCGAAAATCACTTTACTTGACGAATTAATATATCAAAGTAGTTTTCAATTAAGTGTGTGGTTATCATTCGTCTGTGTTCTTACTTTGCCTTACTACCCGATATACCACAATTTTCTTAATAATGGACACATCTAACAGCTAGAAGAAACTCCTATAACTACTTTCACATGCCCATACGTAAATTCATGTGATTCAGCTGCCGCTTTTAGATATATATTATCAATACCCAAAAAATAAAAATATAGTAAAGTTGTATCAGTATGGATCAGAAAAATACCTGTTTATATTTTCTAAAGAGTGCTAAAAATATGTCAATTTGTAATAAAATCAAGTTATAGATGGAACTACTCATTTTTCTTGTAGTATAAAGTCCACAAGTTTTAGTTAATTTTTCTTGCTCCACCTTAAACTAAATAATTATAAGGTTAAATAGTTCTGAGGACTAGTTCTGAGGTATTTGATTTAAATAAAAGATCACAAAATTTATAATTTTTTAACACACAATATATTTTCATTTTTGGAATATTTCATTTTTAAATCAATTAAATAAAGACAAATAATTATTGATGTTTAGTTTACAATGGCAGTTTATACACTATTTCCTTTATATCCTAATTTTTCTATGAAATAATTTCCTTTGACACCTAGCTGGTTGGGTTTGGGATAGATGTTTTTATTCGCAATTCATTGCCCGGTTGACTATTCGCTTATATTATGAATAACGATAATGTGTTACGGATGAGTAAGGTAAAGTTTATAGGAAATGTACCCACTTTCACGTGCGTGAGGAGCTAAACAATTTAGTAAGAAATAATCTCAGGACACACGTCCGTGATTCGAATCCCAAAATTCTTGCTTTTAGCAAACCAGACCAAATTAACTTGACATCTATACCGCATGTCCACCAGCTCAGGTGGGTTCAATTTTCCTTTACTTCATTCATATCAGCCAAAAATATAACTGTGCAGTTTTAAAATTGATACTGTTGTTGGTTTTATATTTTATTTTCCAGAAAAGTTAAGGCGTTCTTAACTAAAGTCTTGTTCGTCATATCAACACGTTGTTTCCTGTCCCTGCATTTCTACACATTTTTGCGAATTTGAGGGAATATATTGGGATAACAGGGCATATAATTAATCTGCTATTTAAGTTTATTCTGTTTTGCTAGCTATGATTACACACAGAGACAGTACATTTGTCCCGGCATCTAAATTAGTCCTTTAAGATTGGTTCTATTAAACCGATTTCAGTACAATACACTTAACTAGTTATGCGTGTAAAACCCGAACGGGTACTAAAACTCAGTGAAAATTAAACTAATAACACTAATATTCATCAGTAGCATTGTTTTGAAACATTTTTTTTAAAATTAAAATAATGAAAACCCAAACTAAGGAAATATTTTACCAAAATTTATTTCCATCTTTATTGACATTACTTATTAAACTGTATGAATTAATTTTTGTTTAAAATAAACTTCTTTATTACAATAATTATGTATGAAACAATAAATAAAGTCCAAAGGCCAGTGATATAGATATGAACCCTTGTCCCAAAGAGGCTGTAGGGTCACCAGGTGACGTCACGCAGAGGCTGATGGAAGGCATAAAACTGTCTGTTGGCGGTTATAGGGACTGAAGCAACCCTCAACTTGACCTTCAATTGGCCTGTACGGACACATCCTGATCAAGCTTCAAACTAAATATAACGTGCTCTGTTGATATAACAATTATTATAATGTATTTTTAAAAGGTAGTTTCAAGTGTTTAACTAACTGACGTCCGTTCCCAGTTCGTCCAAAATCTCAGTCCCTCCTGAAACTATTAGGGTTAAATGGCAGTTCTACGTGTTTTAGGTAGGATGTGATTTAAAACTTAGAGACAATGAAGTGTTAAACAAATGTGCAAGCACTGTTATGAGTTAATTAAAAGGTCGTGCATTTTCAAAATAAACCAAAACTAATATTGTGTTGTTTTGTCTTGTGTTTTGTGGTTTTCGGTGACTCTTTATCAAGTGTAAACTTGTCCATTGAGAACCAGCCCAAGAGGATCTATGATACAAGTAACACAAGTGGTAGATATGGCTTCTGCTTGGGGACAGACCGAATTCCTTATTAATAATAACCATCCCAAAGGATTCTTGTGGGATAAAGGGCCTTTCAAAGGGCTATTCGTAAGAAAATAAGGCTACACCCACCCTTCGGAGTGGGGGTTAGGGAATGGTTCAACAAATATTCGAACTCCGAGGCAGTTCTTAAAATTTCGTCTTCCTTAGCTTATACTTTTGAATGAGATAGTATATGTCATTGAGAGATACTACTTATACAAGAGTAAATTATAGCTACTGTAGGAGCGCAATTTCGTGATCATAAGGTTTTAAAAATACAATTTATAATATTAGATAATATAGCTCGTACAGAAAAACTTGCCTGCGCTGTTTAGATAGCTTTATACACGTGGCAAATCACAAACACAGTTGGTACTCTACACTGATGTAACTGGACAAGGAGGAACATAGCTATTAGTTCACTCTGCTGTTTCTGGGCAAAGAGGAACACAGTTCACACTTCCCATTGATGACACTGGGAAAAGAGGAACATAGCCCATATTTAGCATTGCCTTTACTGTACAGAGTAACATAGTCCACATTTAATATTGATTTAACTGGACAGAAGAACTTAGTCCACATTTAACATTGCTTTAACTAGACAGAAGAACATAGTCCACATTTAACATTGCTTTCACTGGACAGAAGAACATAGTCCAAATTTAATATTGATTTCATTGGGCAGAGCTCTTCTTGAGGGAATATGGAACTAGCAACACACTATCTGCCCTGTTCCTACTTTCATCGTGTAGGTCAGAATACTGTCTTTGTCCACTTTCTCCTTAAGGCTCTTTCCTATACCTTCTTACAGACATATTTATGAAATAGTTTTAAATTATATTAATCAAATTATAGAAACATTGCTTTCGTGATTTCGTGGACTATTAAATTAGTATTATAAATGATAAAGGTTTGTGTAGTGGGGTTCTTAAACTGTTATTAATAAAGTAGTACTAGCTTTTAATTTAGCATAAATTAAATGTCAAGCGCCACATTTAAATTTGAATACAAATATGTTATATTCCGTCATTGCAGTTGAGTGAAACATAATCTATGTATCTATTTTTATATAATTTACTATTAATTGAATAGGGAATTAAAATCAATATTAATTGTATAGCTTACCAGAGGAGCCTATAGTTACGAATAACAATTTATCAGTAATACAATTTACCGCTTCTTTCATACGGCTTTTGTCTTAAGCGTTGATATTAGTTTAGATAGATTTTGTAAGACTTATGCAATTATCTTTAAAAATAGCCTGTTGCACATTTATTAATTAAATACAAAAATTGGCACGGCCCAAAAATTACCTTCTTTCTGACTTATAGGTTCAAAAACACCTTTTTACTGTCTTTACTAGTAATTAAACATAAAAGCCGTATTTGTTTTACACCATTGGTATTCACCCGGATTTATATTTCTAGAAATACAATATGGCAATATATTTATAACAAATATAGATACTTAATCATATTATATTATTATAATAAATGACCACTTTAAATTAGGTAGTAATTTTACATTCAATACACACAATAACACCCTTTATTTAAGAAATAATAATAATAATGACTATAACGATTATTTTCAAATATTACAATAAATAATCCCTACAAAGCATAAAGGCTGTGATATGCAAGCAACAGTATTTCAGGTGTAGGAATGATTTTGTGCTCCTACATACCAAATCTAGAGGCAAATATAGCTTGATAAAGGAGTCTTACATTAGTTAAGTTTGTATAGGGTCGATTAGTTGGAGAGTCAGGATTGCTTTGTACTTCTACATTAAAACACACTCTAGCGTGCATAATAGTTTGGCTTTACTAGTGGCATTAGTAGGGTGACTTGGGTAATTTGTAATAACGAGCTAAAGGGCTGCTAACAAGTTCTTAATTTACTTACTCTATAGCATTAGGAACTCTAAAGTTAATTGCCACACATAAGTAAGTACGCCACCTAACCCTAGATTGAGCTAGCTCTATCTAGTCTCCTCATTACACCCTGCAAACACAAAACTATAATATAAACATATTCTGAAACAGATTAAAGAGAAAACAATAAATTTATACAAATTTGAATGGTCCATATTTCAGTTCAAATAGTATAGCCAAATTGACACTAAATATAGTATGCAAAACAATACAAGGTGATATTTAAGTACGTATTTTCATCTTGTTTGTTTGAATTTAAACTATTTGTGAAATATTTTTATTTACTCAAATGTTTGTCCAAATAAAACCAAATCTGTCGTTGTCAACGTTTGAGTTGACTAACTAGGGTAGGAGGTCAGTAACAAGGACCTTAATGGAAAATTTTACCTATTCATATATAAAGTTTTGATATCTTTGAAAATAATCTTTAAATAAGGTTTTTAAAATAAAGTTTGGTTACTTATATTTAAGTTAATGTTTGCATCGTAATCCATACTTTCTAACTCTGGATTAAGGTGTGTTGTAATATTTGTTGTAGCTGTTAATATAATCAATAAACTATTTACTATGTCAAACTTAGAAAGTGTCATGTGTTCAACAAACAATTAGTAGCAATTCTTGATGTTAATATGTCAGCCTCTACGAACAAGTAAAGAAAGTTTGAGGAAATCGTTCTCGAGCTGTTTAAAAAAATGCTCAATGTCGGCTTTAACGTTAATTCTTGTAATTTATCATCTGGTAATTGTATTATTTTGATAAACTCGTGTGTCAATTAAAATGTAACTATGATGTAACTATGATGTGAATGTTATGACAGATACTTGTAAGGAGTTACAATTAAACTGATTACAAATTCTGGAACCATCAAATATTTATTTACCCTATGTCCACTTTAACAGGCTGGGTAAAATTTGAGATGTTTTGGTTGGTGCAGTTAGCGTTATTGCTCTCCTCAACCAAACTGGGGATTTGAGTATTATCGTTTGTCTTGATTTCCGCTCTTATATTTATGTGAAAAAACCCTTTAAATATCCGTTAACTATAGTTATATCAAGAGGTTAGTTAGGTTAAAATTCTAATATTACGAGGAACTTTGAACCCAATCTAAATATAGGTTCACATAGGCATGACTATAGGTAGGAGTAGGGAATAGGCCATGATCCCCCCCTCCTCTCAATAATATTGCCTTAAATGTTGTTTTTCGTTACTCTGGGAAGTTTCAGTTTTGAAGTCGTAGCAGTGTTCAATGGAAATAAATCCAAAAGTGTTAGAATTTATTGTTCACTATTTGTAATTGATCGATACTTTAAGACTGAAACAGATTCGATATAAATCGACTCCTCTTTTTCACATAAATGTCATTCATGCGAAAATAAAGATTCTTTAAGCTCGACTATGTCCTTGAGATAAGGTTGCAACATAACGTTTGTTCACCTCATTGATTACAATCAAAATAAATAGGTTTAAACTTTTGTGACCCTTCAGCAACTTTGACTAATGGTGCATAAACAATTTTCAACACCTGAAATATAATAATGGAAAAGTTCAGGTTGGACTGACATGGACATTCAAACTAAATCTCCGAGGAGACCCCTTGAAAGGCCCTACAGCTACACCGCACATAAGCTCTGTGGATGTGCTTGGTGTGACCACTGTATAGCCATAGGGAACGGTACCGTTCGCCGGACATGGACCTAGGTCCATGAGTGCCATTCCGGGCACTTGGATACCCGAGAAAAAAAACGTACCAGCCCTGCTATGCGCCTGCCTTGGGTTACTTGGGGGGGAAAACCTCCAAAGAGACTGGATGGAGGGAGGAGTTGGCACCTTATTGTGATCGCCCATCACGAGGAAGTCGGGAGCTCAGCCTCCACTCAGCCGTCTCCACCACTTTCTTTCTCTAAAGTCTCCGGTCTTTCTTCCTCCTTCCTCCTACGATTGCCATCTTTGTTTTTGGCCAATGTTGTTGAAATCAATTTTTTGATATATTTTGATTATCTCTAGTGGGTTTAGCTATGATTAAAATAATTATATTTATTGTTATTTAATCAAACATTTATTATTAAATTAAATTGAATCCATTAGAATTACAATTAGTTTGCTTGAGTAAAGCTTTGAATGGAGATCTTATACACAGGATTACTTTAGATATTAGCATTCGTCACCCGAGAATGCAAGTGTTCTATCTACAAAAGTGTTAAATTTGGGATATTTGGTGTTTACGTATATTTAGTATACACTTGGTTCACCTGTGGTGAAATTGAGACTACTGTATTATTACTTAAGGGGATACAAACTAGTTGTCATCTAGTAACATTGGTTTTATACACATGGTCAAATGTCAATGCTTGATATATTAATTTTATATAAATATTAAGAGCAACTTACTACTTTCAGAATTTATAAGTACAAATTTATATTTATAGTCTAATAATTATTATATGTATTTTTTGTGATTGGGTGAGTGTTTTTGGGAAAGGAAACCCAGAATGAAAATCGGGACAGACGAAAATGAGACGCTTTTGAGCGATGTTTTATTTTATTAATTTTATAAATAAAAAGTGAATAAATACATAATCAAGCCATTAAAGATCCAAGAATAAGGACGAAACGAAGCAAAACCAATAATGGGAGGTCTTCAGCTGTTTGTAGTCATCTATAGAAGTATGATTTATATATTAAAAAATTAATTATTACTAAAAATATCACCTCCATGATGGATATTAGCTTAATTGCAGATGATGGCGGAAATTTTCTGAATGGTTTAATCTTGGCTTTACATTTTTTTTTTTAGATCTCGCTAATAAATTCATCAAGTAAGATATTTTAATTTTCTAGCCATTCAAACTAAAAAAATATATTTTGCTAATTAAATTTTAATTTTAATATTATTTAACACAGTGAAATGTTTTATCTTTGTCACCTAAACCAAATCAACTTCAGTTATAAGAGTGTTTCAGTCTAATTAATTGTAATTTAAGCTGTTTGTATATTTGCACTGCTTGTCCATTTTATTGTCAAGAGCTATTTTACTGCGCATGCCCATGAACTTGTCACTGTAATGACTGAATCCGGAATGTATCCAGAGTCACATTTTATTTAAGTAACCTTGGTTTCCCAGTAGTAGGCCAATTCATTCTGCAGCGTACACCGGTGATCGAGCATCAAATCTCAAAACCTAGAGATCAAGTTATATTTCAACAGAAAGTCCTGATGTCCAACATCGATTCTTCTGAAAGTATTAAGCTAGGTGAAAAATTAGCCAGCATCCTACATATAAATAATTTAACTGTGAGAACTAACCTTGTTAGGTATTCAAGGACGGCCAAGTAAAAGAGTAGGAAGAGGGCTGGAGGATTGGAGGTCTAATATTATATATTGTAGTGATACAAGTGGAACCAGCTTGTGTGGTCTTACAAAGAGTTTGTTAAAAAAGGAAAATAGTTTAAAGATTTTTTTTACTCTTGGAATTTAATATATTAGTGTTCTAAAAAGCATCGACAATAGAAAACATGTGTAAAATAAATGAATTTTAATTAGAAAATCATTC
This sequence comes from Timema californicum, assembly GCA_902141385.1. Taxonomy (NCBI): domain Eukaryota; kingdom Metazoa; phylum Arthropoda; class Insecta; order Phasmatodea; family Timematidae; genus Timema; species Timema californicum. Next base: position 303,975 of record CABFOW010000136.1, read on the forward strand.
TATGTTGTATTCTAGGACAAGCCTACATAAATTAATAAAAGTGTTTTACACAATAAATAACACACCTGTGATATTTTATGTCATCATTTTAAAACTAGATTGAAACTTAATATTTTAAAATTTTGTTGATAGCGCACAGTACTTGAAACAATATCTTCAAAGTAAAAACTAAAAGTAGCTAACAATAATGTTTAGAAAGGCAATGTAAAAAGTAAAAAATCACATATTATTTTCAGATTTACTAAACAATTACTGGCATTAAAAAAAATAATGGTGGTATTTTTTGCGCCGTGTCTTACTGCCTGTTCGGTTTATGCGCTTATGTACTAAGTAGGCTAATGTTTTGGGGTACTAGGAAGGATAGATTTAGAGGAAGTGTACCCGCATTTGCTTTGAGGGAGAGTGGAAACTGTTTTTCAAAAAACCTTCAGTACACCCGACCGAGATTCGAACCTCGATCTCCCCGTCATCGGCAGTCTAGTCAACTGCGATCGTAGCACCTTAAATCATGCGGCCCGTGAAGCGGTTAGCTGTATTGTTTAACTCTCTTTGATATATAGTGTTTTATTGGAAGGTGAAATAGTTGTTTTTTAGCACCGCGTACAACTACTGCCCGTTTGGGTTATACACATGCAAAATAGTTATTTCTGTAGATCTACAGAAGTAAAATAAATAAAATGGAATGACCAATTTTAACTTGAATAAATTACTTAATTAATTACTTGACTTACTTCATAGTATTTTCTCGCAAATTTATAGTCTAAAATTTAAATGATGTAAATGATTTTTGGCTCAGGTAGAAAATAAAGGTTTTTCATACCTGAACATCCTTCATAGTAATCTTCTTCATTAATAGCGACCTCTCCTACTCAACAAGAATTGCCCGATCCCCCACTACCACTTGATAGCAGTAGTTGTCAACTAGTTGGACTATCTTCTGATCTAGGCTAATAGTGGTATCCCCAAAGTAAGGAAAGAGGGGTGAGAATCTCAAAGTAGTGATAACAACTAGAAAATATTAGATTTGCAAAAAAAGTGTGGTTAGTCAAGTGTGAAAGAAAAAAATAATGTTTTATCCTTGCAAGAAGCACTTTTTTTTCAGTTTTACCGCCTTAGGAGCTGTTTTAAAACTTACAGTAGAATATATACCTTTGCCATTTATTTATCTTAAATTTCCAGTCAAAGATTAGGGGAGATTTAGACTCACAGTCTACCCTGATGCTACACCTCTGGAATATACTGGACATTGTAGTGAAGTTAAGTTATCTGTGTGCAATGCATAATATTATTAATATCATTTATGTAACACTTGACATTATTGCTAGACACGTTGGTTTAGTAAATAATAAATCAAAACTGAACAAATAAACGTAGTTTTTATTCATTTATATCACCACACTAAATAACTTTACTATTATAGTTTTTTAAGGGGCTATACGGCTCGTCCCAAATAAGGAGATTAGTAAAACTAGAAAACAAATAGTATCTGGGTTGAAAATGTTTACTTTTTGCGTGATCACTGCTCATCCGGAGTTGCTAATGTTTACCTTTTCCTTGAACACGGTTCGTCCCAGTCTTTTCATATCACTTCAGTAGAATTGATCATGGATGATGTAGTCAACCAATGTGGCAACATCGTTCTTCTTTTTAAGAATTTTAAATGTAATAAACTTCACAATTTAGCGAGTGATGAAAGTAATTTGCGGTGCGTGAACAGAAATTGTGGGGCATATTTAAATGCAATGGGTGAATTTTCATCTTGCTTTTTTTTTTACCTAATCTTGGCTTATTGATAGCGACTAGTTGTTTAAGGTTTTCACATTTGTTATGTTCTAGGCGAGTCTGATGTTAGGATCTTAGCTGGGTATTAACCACCCCAATTATGGGGTTTATGACGAGCGTACACTAGAAAGACCAAAAAGTAAATGTCACTGCCAAACGAAAATCCAAAGAAAACATTAACAAAAAGCCACTAAAAATAATTAGATCGTGTACTATTGAAACTTCGGATCTACAGATGAACGATGTAAAAATATTAGAAAATGTATTTATGAAGGAAGAAGGATGGTTTTTCCAACACTTCCTACTAACATCAATGAATTTCACACCACCATTGAAAAATGTATCCGCTAGCCAAGAGAGTTGAACGATATATTCTTGTGAATTACTCAGATAATTGATTGATTTTTGTAACTTCTTATAACCTTGCAGTTTTAATGGATTCACAAACAGTTTATATCAACAGAACATTTGATTAACGTCCAACACATTTATTCCCATTTTATTATTCATTCTTCATGGTTATTTTAACGGAGCATATATCTCCTTGGTATTTTGCCTCTTTATATTTAAAAAAGAAACGGCACCCTCAAAATGTTTTAAAGCAATTATTGAACTGTATTAAGAATTTAATTGGCCATTGCGACCTATTGAGATTGTTGTGGACTTTTAGCAAGTCATTCACAATGCTATGCAAATCATTTGTTCCAACACTGAAGTTTTCTGGTGTTGTTTTCATTTGAACCAGGCTTGGTGGAGTAAGGTCCAAATGTTAGGCTTGTCCACCGATTACAAGGCTATAAACGAGGTTGGCCACTGGGTGAAATGGTGTTCTGTTCTGCTTTTCTTAGATCCGTACGAAGTTAAAGACTGTTTTGTATTTGACATGGTATCAGTGGCACCTACTGACGAACGCTTAACAAAATTCACCGAATATTTAATGGACACGCAAGTGCCACTAACCGTATGGTCTGAGTCTTCTACCACGCTGAGAAGAAACACCAATGCACGTGAAGCCTTCCATTTGCACTTAGGAGAAACACTTTATTGTTCTCACCCTTCGATTGTAATTTTTATTCAAGAATTAATCAATCTTCAGATTGACACACATAATAAGTGCAATAGTATTACATTCCCTGCCAGTACAGTAAATGTAAGGGTAAAAAATGGCATTTCTTGAAAATCGGTTGTGTGAATATAAGAAAGAAAAGGGCCCCCACCTTACCTTTATTATGGCTGTGTCGGGTTACTACATTAAAGAAAATAAGAAGAGGTGTGTTCTAATTTTGACTTTTTCTTTTGAATTTAAGTGATTTTGACATGTACAAATGTGTCTACTACCTTTACATTTTTTTGTAAGTAAATTCTGGTCATTCCTGGTTAGGGACGAGTAGTGTTCTTAATATTTCCCTGATTCAAAAACATGGGAATGAGATCGGCTATGATCCTCATGGTACCTTAAAGTTTTACTTGATAGGAATTAAATTAAGGACGAATTGTATCATCACTTTTTTTTAATGCTACGAGATCCTAATGCATCACGTTTCAAACGAGAGAGAATATAATTACTGGGCTGTAACGCCCATTACACACTAAAATTAAGAACAGATTAACAGTAGATCGAAAGAGCATGTGTAAGAAAGCAAACTCATTGATCCCTTGAAATATGCAGTAAAACGAGAGAACACAGGGGTCGGTGAATGGGGGGGATGTTGCAAAGTAAATGCAAAATTATTAGAAATTCAATTTATTGTTATATTTATTGGAGTAGATGTAACCTTCTACTCTCAACACTTCCTTGGTCCAGCTAGAATACCACACCACAATTGAACACTAAATATATATTAAGCAATTAATCAATAGGTATGTATGTATACAATTTGGGGAAAAGGTGTCTACAGTTCTGCGTCAATAGCTTCTCAAAATGTTCTACATTTTCAGGTTTTACAAGGGAGGTTGGATAATGGTTTTTAAATTTCCCTAATATAGCTAGTCCAAGTAAAAAAAGCATTACAAATTGACTTTCTTCCATCTCATTAGAACCTTCATTTTCTTAAAGCAAGGGAGGTTGGATAATTGTTTTTAAATTTCCATAATATAGCTAATCCAAGGAAAAAAAGCATTACAAGTTGACTTTCTTCCATCTCATTAGAACCTTCATTTTCTTAAAGCAGGATCAAACACTTTGACTTAGCTATGTATAATTGTCAGCTTCGACTTAGCTTTACGAAATAATTCTGGTTTCGAAAACTACAACGATTCGTTAAAAGAATAAAGTATACAGCGCGAACAAATTTTTATTTTTTAAGTTGTTTATAGAAAATATTGCTCCATAGTGATTTTAAATTCTAGATGAAAATTAGGAATTTAATAATTAAATAGTGTCGTAACAAGATCCGAAAAAATATATTTTTTCTAATATTTTGTAATAAATTATAAATATGTACAGTTATGTAAACACAACACAAATCAAATATTTCATAATTTGTCTTCAGTTTATAATGTTGTTTGACTTCATAATAATGAGATTTGCATACCCCTATTTAATATTATCTCTATATCCGACACTTTATCTCAGTCAGTAGTGTGTCGATATACCGGTACTGTATACCAGGTTCAATTCCTGGCATGACCGAAACATTTATCATATTGGAAATATGGAATTACCCTTTCATAGTGATGAATTAATGGCTGGGGCTGGGTGTTGTGCCTGTTAAATATTAAGTTAGCTTATAAGTCGTGTGCAGATATAATTAGTCAGTTCAGAAAGTGCACGTTAAAAACCTGATAAAAAAATGCAAATGCGTCAATTACAAACCTCATTTTACAGATGATTTGGTTGCTATATATCATTTTTTAATTAGTATATTGATATAATTACTAGGTTATATCACAGCCTAGATAAGTAGTAAGGACCAAATGGAAATAAAATACTATACTGGGCATTGACCGACAATAACACCTTACCAGTATACTATTGGAATTAATGATTTACATTAAAATATCAATAATTTGTCATTTTTATTATTGTATAGACCTACTCAATAATATAAACTTAATAATTTCATCATAATAGTAATGTGATCAACGGGACCAATTACTAATTAGGTCAATAGGGTTCTCTTTACTTCTAGTATCTCAATATTAAACATCAAGTGCTATTCGTTTTAGTAATAATCAATTAAAAATCTTGATTTACTATTGACAAATTGCAATAGTTTTCATTTTATTATTCGAATATCAATAGTAACATAGAATCAAATTCATCTCAATAGTAGGCTATTGAAATCATTGATTTACTATTTAACAGGTCAGGTATTTTTACTATTGACCACTTAAGGGTTCCTCTAAAATAAGGCCAATACAATACGATACAATATTAATACAAATACAATACAAATATACAATATTAATCCAAAAATACTATTAGTTTGCCTTAGTGAATTCTTATAAGGAATAGTGATTGAAAATTTCAATAGCTTAGTGCCATTTTAACATTGTTTGTGTCTGTAAACACCAATAATGTTGTGTAGCTACTTTTTTTTATATCACAGCGTCTTCCTACTCGTTAGGGATTAAGAAGGTTTAATTTAGAGTAAGTTCACCCCATTTGCGTGGAGAGAGGGTGGAAAACCATTAGGTAAAACCGTCCTCAGTGTACCCAAACAGGATCAAACCCTGATCTCCCTTGCTCTGGCAGCCTAGTCTATTGCAAGAGTAGCGAGTTATACCATGCAGCCACCGGATGGGTTTGAGTACTTACTGATTATGTGGTAATGGTTTTTATAGTTCAACTTTAATCAAAAATTTTAATTAAATATATCTATACTAGGTACCTTACTAGCTATATTTGCAAGTAAAATGTTTCATTTAACAACACATTTATGTTATACAGGGTATTTAAGAATAATATTGACCTAAGATGATATAATCTAATATAATTCAAACAACAATATCTGTCATAAAATAATAAAAAGGGAGGGAATATAGTAAAACTAAAGTAAACCTCCCACCCCACCCCACCCCGAACCAGCCACAAACGAGCCTTATTCGAAACTGTGTGCCCCAAAGCCACCTTATACAAGATCGTGTGCCTCAAAGTTATATGAGTGAAACGGGAGCGGCTCAAGTTTTATCACACCAACTTTATCCAGTCATTACAAATAAATACAGACGTTTGCACTAGATAAGCTAACTCCCTGTTTCCTCGAAACGCTGCCCGATACAGCCGGTAAATAAACACAAATCTTAAGATATACTCCTATTATTCTGGCCCCAATGTTACCAATAATACGTAATATTTGTTTCTTTGTTTTAGAACTTCGTGAAACACGACAACCAGTTTTTAAATTTTTTGCGAACCACACGGTGTGACCAATTGGTCGGTACGTGTTTGAACTTGCTCTCGTGCTCCCCTTCAGGGAGCATCAGAGCATGCTATTGGATTGGATTGGATTGGATGTAGGCGTAAAGTATTAATTAAAACAAACCATTAAACAAAATGGCCTACTGTAATATTAACTTTTTTTATTCTACAATAAATTGGCCTAGTGCATGAGTTTAGTTTCTTTATTTGGATAAAGAAACACATCACATAGTGAAAAATTAATATATAACTATTTTAAAATAAACTATGTAGCTTCTAGCAATAAAATATCAACCATCAGCTGGGTTTCCAAACAAACTTCTTTAAATGACACATTCTGTATTTTGCACTCTTTAGCCGATCAAAGCGTAGAGGTTGAATGCTACGAATCCAGATGGTTTATAAACTGCCGATAGGTGTCAGCCCTTACTAGAACTATATGTATTGCCACCTAGGAAGAAACATTGAAGCAGCAAGTGTCCTGGATTAGTAGTGACATCTATATCATATTTTAGAACATATTAACACAGTAATACAAATTACAGTAATACAAATTTCAGTATTTCAAAACAAATTACTTAAACGAACAGCCCATATATTTCTTTAACAAAATTATGTTTTGGTGCTTGTGACAAGTACGCGAGTATTAGTCATGACAAAATACGATTCATTCATAATTTGTTGGTCTCAGTCAACACTTGTAAACTATACTCGGCGCTAATGACCTTTATTCTGTCCGGTACGAGCGGGGTTTGTATCTCTGCCGAGTAAAGTGGGAATAGTTTTCTCAGTGTATTACTTAGCAAATCTCTCTCCTGACAATTGCTGGCGCATTCATTGAGCTCATTCACATAATTTATTTAAGTCATTATAATGTTATTAATTATTAATATTAGCAACGCGTCTTACTACCCGTTCAGATTATACGCACTTACGCTACTGTGTAATGGTAGGGTGATTGAGAGATGAAATGGAGGACCTACAGCTTAACGTGGAATCCGAACCACGGTGAAGGCCTGGCATTCCCCACATACACCAGATGTCTTGTCAGAGGTGAAGGAAGGGTTTGGTAATCAGATAAATCTGTGCCGCGACCGAGGATTGAACCCCAGACTCGTAACACAGAGGTCTGACACTTTACCCCTAGACCCCATGTCACCCTCTATTTCTTTCAAAGAGAGAGAGTTATTTCAACTAGAGAATTGAGAGTTAGAAAGCTAGCTCAAAAAGAGTTGTGAGCTAAAGCATTAGTTTGAAGAAAGATTTTAGAGCTAGAGAGTTAACTTAAAGAAAGTTTAGAAATAAAAAGTTATTTCAAAGAGTGAGTTTAGATGCAGAGAGTTGAGAGCTAAAGAGTTAGTTCAAAGAGTGCTAGTACTGAAACTTTGTAATATTGCAGTTTGGGTTATCCTCATAAACTTTAAAGTTGACAGACAACTTCAGTACAAAATTTGCAATATTTATTCTATAACTTATTCTTTATTACCAAATAAGAAAAAGTAACTACCAATAATTGTTTGAAATAATGTCACCAATAGGTAAATGTTATTAAAAGCTAATACAACATTTACATTTAAATAACATACTGAGAATCACGTTACATTAAAAAAAAATTCATTATTACGTTGAAATGTCGAATATTCGGATGATATTGTATTTAGACTTCATTCTACAGACAGTATA
>CABFOW010000136.1:311867-342672 GCA_902141385.1 Timema californicum
ATGGTTTTCCACTCTCCCTCCACGCAAATGCGGGTTCACTTCCTCTAATTAAACCTTCCCAATTCCTAATCCATTAGAGTAATTAGTACTTAAAAGCGTAAAACCCGAACGGGTAGTAGTAAGACGCGGTGCTAAATATTATATATAAATGTGAAAATGAAGCTCCTCTGACTAAGAGATCCGTGTGTGATGTGTAACTTTCAAGTAAAGTTTGTTTCGAAGAACTCTTCAATATGTATAGGTTTTATTTATTAATTTTAATTAAAATCAACCTAAATAGTATATAAAAGTCCAAGTAGTGAATTTTACGTCTGTAAAATACATTTTAAAATGCTATTAAATTTAAAACCCGCCTCGGTGGCGTAGTTAGCTAAGGCGCTTGTCGTGTTAAGCTCGACTGCTGAGGACGGGGAAATCGAGGTTCGAATCTCGGTCGGGTGAACTGGGGGTGGTTTTTCCTTAACGTTTTTTCACTCTCCCTCCACGCAAATGCAGGTTCACTTCCTCTATTTCGACCTTCCAAATTCCTAGTATTAGAGTAATTAGTACTTGAAGCGTATAACCCGAACGGGTAGTAAGACGCGGTGCTAAATATTATTATTATATGAAATTTAAAAATATTTAGAACTTTAATTTATTGTGCTAAATAAAAGTTCGTCAGGTGGGGTTGTAGGTGACGTAAGAAAAGGAAAGTGTTTTTTCTGTTTTTATAGCAACACTTTTTGTTTTGTCAAAATAAATAAAATATTGCTTCGGTAAAAACATAGAGTTTACCTTTCTTAGCATGGTTATTTCAACAGTTCTTGATTATCAGTAAAGGGCGTCCTTGAATTTCATGACAACTTTTCCTCTTAATTTAAAATGTTTGTCATCCAAGGCCACTCCACTCGTGACAAATATTCAAGATTTCTTGATATCAACATGTAAAGATTTTTTATTTTGTCTAGCACCCAGTCTTCTATCCGTTCGGCTATACGCCTATGTACTAATTTCACTAATGTGTTAGGGATTAGGAAGGTTTAATTTAGAGTAAGTACACCCGCATTTGCGTGAAGGAAGTAGAAAGCCATTTAGAAAAAATCTCAGTACACCCAACCGGGATCAAATCCCAATCTCCCCGTTTTCAGCAGTCTTAGTTTATTTCAAAAATAGCGTTTTAGACCTTGCAGCCACCGAAGCGGGTGAATATATTCAAACTCTATGTTTGTACTGAAGCAATAGTTTACTTATTTTGGCAAAAAAAAGTTATAAAAACTGCAAAAACACTGATCTTTCTCGCGTTCCTTACATTCGCAACGTAAAAACACGTCTCACGATATTTCGGTGTCTCTAATAACGTGTCATTAAATTGGGTCTACTGTATTATACCTGATTAGTTTATACTTCAACATTATAATTATTGAAACCTTTACCAACATTTCTCCTTCCCCTGAGATTCAATGATCTGAAATATTTACCGGAAAATGTTGATCTATTATAGCCATTATTTGTTGAGATTTTATTTTAATTATTATCATCAAAATATAGTTAACATAATCTTAAGGTTTTCTTGACATTTACTAAATACTTCCCCTCCCCTCTTGTCCATGTGTATGTGTGTAATATACTTCTGACCTCTATGGACACAGCCCTAATATCTACTGAGTATCAGGATTTTTTTTAAGTTTAATGTTATTAAACTTGTTTGCATCTACAGTATATATCAATTTTCATCCTATAAGGCAGTGTTTCTCAAACTGTTTATCAAATGGAACCCTATAAAAGCTAATAAACCTACTGAGGAAAACCTATGTCTTCATGTATCATCCCCTTTCCCTCTGCGGCTATACTACACGTCTTTTAGCTTTGAATAAAAAGCCTATAGCCTATATTTGAGTGTTAATAACATATTATAAATTAAGTCCAAAACCAAATTAATTTAGTTCTTACAGTCATTTGTGTTACATATTTTTCATTGGAAAAATAAAATGACTTCAAAATGTTCTGTTCTTTATACAATTTTTAGTGATTTTTTTTAGAATCTAATAATGCTAGGGTTAAAAAGTTATTTCATTTAATTTCAATAGTTAAACTGGATATGCTGATAATGAAAATGATATTTATGAAAACAATTTAAAAGCATTAATAAGGTTTTCATCGCCATTACGCATAATTGTCTCACGGAACCACTGGCCCTTCTTCACGGAACCCTGGGGCTCCGCGGAACCCAGTTTGAGAACCACTGCAAGGTATCAGGGAAATGCCCTAAAAGGTACACACATTGTAATAATTAATACTATAATCAGAGTTTTTATACATATAAAGGTTGATTTCTCACCAACTCTTATTTGATTTTCCTCTTCAAAGAATTTGATATGTATAAAGATACAAAGAACAACTGTGCAGAGTTTGAATTTAATCGGTCGATGTGTTCAAAAGTTATCGTGAGACATATCCACCAAATACAAACAAACGCAAATCGGTTGAGGTAAAACTGAGAACTCTCTTCACTCATTCAATAAATTAAATCACATGATTATGTTTTTATTTGTTTTTACACGCCGACAATATTTGCTGGATCACCTATACAGGGAGCCTAATATACGAGTACTAAAGTAAAAATCTTCCACCTCAACTTGTATTTTCCCTCTGTCACCTAAGCAAACGTGGGGTCTACAAAATCACGAGGCCCTATATGGCTGCACCATTTGCACACCGCTGAGGGCCGCTTTGGAGTTAGTGACTATCACTGTTGAAAATTTAACAGAACATTTCCCGATTGAAAATTTACCGGAGAGTTTTCATTCCAACGTGCATGAGCCAGAATGAGATGGTACATAAGAAAACGTTGATTCTATTCCTTGGGACTCTCATCTTTAGCGCGCACATCCACTCGTGTTGCCTGGCGACCACCCGGCAATTGTCATCTGGAGGTGTCACGCACGAGGGTCTCAGGTTCGATGATAACACCCTATGCTCAGAAGAGATGAGTCTTGGGAAGGGTCCGCCAAAGGCTTTCACATCGCAGAAATGAAGCGCTTGTATGCGGGCAGGGAGAACTTTTATTTCCCATAGTGTCTCACTACCCATTCAGACTATACACATCTTAACTAGGTACGTTAGTGAGGTTAGGGTGAGGAAGGTGGAATTTAAAGGAAGATTACACGTTTTGAGAGAGCAGAAAACTTATTTTAAAGAAAACTACCGTTGACGCACATAGCTGGAATTTGAATTTCAGCTACCCTGGCACAATCAAACCAGACTACATGAGCCACACGCCCACCGTTGCGAGTACAAGAAGGCTTGAATATAGAGATAGGAACAAAATACATTCTTGCATTATTGTTATTATTATTAGCACCGCGTCCCACTACCCGTTCGGGTTATACGCACTTACGCTAATGTATAATGGTAGGGTGATTGTGAGATTAAATGAAGGACCTACAGTTTAACGTGGAATCCGAACCACGGTGGAGGCCTGGCAATCCTCACATTCAAAAGACGTCTTGTCAGAGGTGAAGGAAGGGTTTGGTAATCAGATAAATCTTTGCCGGGACCGAGGATTGAACCCTGGCCGCCAGCACAGAAGTCTGACACCTTACCCCTAGACCGCCAGGTCACCAACTACATTCTTGCAGTTGTGTATTTTAATTAAGGTGTTCCATCTCACGACAGGTCCAATCCTTTTGTGAGTGACTTAGGTCGACAATGCGCCCTGTCCTCTGTCTCTTTCTTCAGCTCTCAACATTATATATATATATATATATATATATGTTATGATAAATATATATTAATTATATAATAATATATATTAATTATATAATAAATATATATTATATAATAATATATATTAATTATATAATAAATATATATTATATAATAAATATATATTAATTATATAATAAATATATATTATATAATAAATATATATTATATAATAAATATATATTAATTATATAATACATATAATATATTATATTATAAATATACAGAATAATATATATTAAATAACTTATAAATATTATAAATAAATATACATTTTTACATAATATATTATATGTACCGTATATTATATACATTAAATAAGCTTTATATCTTTATTAAGTTTTATATAGGCCAATTAATATATATTATATGTAATATAAAATATAAATTATATACAAATATTATATATATTATATGTAATATAAAATATAAATTATATACAAATATTATATATATTATATGTAATATAAATTATAAATTATATACAAATATTATATATATTATATTATATTATATTATATTACTAATTATATATACTAAAAAAAATGATGATTTGTGCATCACTCGATACCACACGCAGAGGGCTGGAATTTAAATATTAGTAGCCCTTGTGCACGAACATGATTGTACAGCTCGAAGCAAAAAATTTTAAACTGTAACTAGAATCATTTGATTAATTAAAAACAAAAAACTAAAGAAATATTAATTACTCGAGAAAACTTTACTTCTACAGATCATATTTCATACTATTTATAATCTAGTTTGGTGGGCTGGGAAAATTGGTGGAAATGGAATTTTGCTTGCCATTGAAAGTAGGCAAGAATATTTTGCTATCTACAAAAAACCATTTTTCTCATTTCGCCATGATATATTAATTGTTAAGTGTTGTGATATATTTCTAATAAATAGATTTAATGTACGTTTTAATACCTGTAAACCTTTTTATCCTTTACACTTTTTACCCTAAACTCCTTATACCATATATCTTTTATACCTTTTTTATACAACTTTTTAAACTTTTTACTCTAAAATATTTATCTTGTGCTAAGATGGGTAGTAAATTTTAAAAAGTGCAAAAAGGTCAAAAATGGTAAAAAGTAAACGTGACCAAATATGTCAAAAAGACCAAAAGGACAGAAATTTCAAAAATGTCCAAAATTTAACAAAATGTCAAAAAGAGCACAATTGAGCAAAAAGGGCAAAATAGGTAAAAACGGTAGAAAGGGCAAGAAGTAAATCATACAAAAATAAAAATGTATAATGGTTAAAAGGGATCAAAGAAATAAAAAGGTTAAAAGATTAAAAGAACGCAAAATAATTTAAAAAAGAAAAAATGGGGTCAAAACGTTAATGATATGAAAAGCGTAAACATGTAGAAAGGGTAAATAGGCAAAAGAGAGTAAAAGAGGCAAAAAGGGTAAAAAGGGTATAGGGTGGAAAGTGAATAGGGTAAAAACAGTTAAAATGGTAAAAAGTAAATCAAATCAAACGGGCAATAAGATCAAAAGGAATAAAATTGCAAAAAATTTAAAAATGACCTAGTGTCAAAATAGGTAGAGTAAAAATTGTTAAAAGTAAATTTTAAAAAAAGGTGAATAAAGGTTAAATGATGTAAAAGAAATGGGCGAAAGGGGTGAAAAAGAAATAAACAGTAAAAGGAGTAAACGGATTAGAAAGGGTAAATAGGACAGTAAGGGAAAAATGGGAAAGAGGGTTATTACTTTAAGGTAAAGAGGATAAAATTGTTAAAAAGGTGTAAAAATGCTAAACGGGGTAAAAAGGTTTAGTGGGTTAAATGCAGTAAAAGAAATACTAAAATACTTTTGATTGGTTTTAATGACAACCCTCTAATAACCATTTATTTATGCTGTGAAACTCTTCTTTCTTTTTTTACTAACACCAACAGGAAAGAGTTTAAAGTATTGTGTTAGGAAAAGTTATGGTTTGATTATTAAAAGAAATGTCTTATTTTAAAAATGTGCATATCAAATCTCTATTTTGACATTGTTTATTATTAGTTAGTGTATTGTTGTGTTTTTGTATCACAATTTAAACACATAAAGAATTAATATATCATTTAATATATACTATACATAATATGTGTAAAATATATATAATGTGTAGATACATTATGTATAGTATATATATATATACATTTTGTATGATATATAGATACATTATGTATAATATAGGTACCGTATTGTATATAAACATTATATAACAAATATATTATACATAATCAAAATTATATAAAATATATACATTGTATATGTGTTATAAAAATAATACAGTATATATAAATATAGGCATTTATATATTTATAAATTATATATTACTAAATGTTATTATTATTATTATTATTATTATTATTATTATTATTATTATTAGCACCGCGTCTTACTACCCATTCGGGTTATACGCACTTACGCTAATGTGTAATGGTAGGGTGATTGTGAGATGAAATGAAGGACCTACAGTTTAACGTGGATTCCGAACCACGGTGGAGGCCTGGCATTCCCTACTAAATGTTCACCCTTCAATAATATCATAAGATTTAATTTAAATATATAAAATACACAAATATTATATTATATTACTGTAATTGTTAGCAATATAATGGTGGTAGCCCTGACTCAATATTATATATTAATGTTCTTTCAAACAATATACTGGTGGTATTCTTTACTCTTTATTATTATATATGTGTTCTTGCTATCAATATAATGGTGGTTACGAATAGGTATACTTTTGTTAGATTTACTTAATATGATATAACTTTTATTTTTAGCAATATGGTGACTACCCTCCCTTAATGATATTATATAATTGTTCTTGTTGGCAATAAATTGGTTGAAGCTTTCCCTTAGTGTCATATAACTGTTCTTACTTGCAAGCAAGCTTTAAGATAAATAAAATATCTTATTGCAATTCACGGCAGCCCATACCTCCTTCCTCTGTCTTTTAAAAAATAAATTACCACTTCAGAGACACAAGCCGAGCTTTGCATACTCTCACACTCTTACACTCTCATACTCTCTCACACTCATATGATCAAACCCGTCCCATACATCCCACCCACCCAGTTTATTCACAGAGAATAATCCCCGTGGTCTGGGATTGAAATATAAATTCCCGTTCAGTTTGACACCCGACAGGGCTTGGGGCCCCGCCCACCATAATGGGGGGGTCCAACCCTCTTGTCTCCCATCCAGACCTATTCCTGTACGGTCTCACTGCCGCACATTCACTCAAGTCTTGTTTCTACTCTTGGGAAATATTCAAACACCGGATTTAAAGTTCAAAATTGAATGAAACATTCGGTCTTAATATTAAAGACATAATATTTAAGGGAAAACTTTTTAAAATATTTAACTACGAGCTAATGCTTACTTTGATCGGGTCTTAAAATATTAAATAGCTATTAGAAATAAATATTTAATTTTATTATTATTATTATTATTATTATTATTATTATTATTATTATTATTATTATTAGCGCCGCGTCTTACTACCCGTTCGGGTTATACGCACTTACGCAGATGTTTAATGGTAGGGCGATTGTGAGACGAAATGGAGGACCTACCGTTTAATGTGGGATCCGAACCACGGTGGAGGCCTGGCATTCCCCACATTCACAAGTTGTGATTAATACACGTCTTGTCAGAGGTGAAGGAAGGGTTTGGTAATCAGATAAATGTGTGCCGGGACCGAGGATTGAACCCCGGACCCCAACACAGAAGTCCGACACCATACCCCTAGACCACCAGGTCACCTATTTAATTTAAAATAACCCAAAACTTAGAGACCTTTACTAAACAAATGTGTATTGTTACAATGGGGATGGAACTATCCCCCCTCCTCACCTTTCTCTGGGTCTTGCCATACAATTTCTGGCGTTATTCCCCCTCGTCATCCTGTCCTCTAGTCTAGCAACAGTTCTGGTGCTATTATTCTTCATTATATCCTGTCCCTTGGTTTAGTAGTAAGTTCCTATAGACAGTTCTGGCATATTCACCTTTCTCATCATGTCTCATAGTCCAGCCATGAGTCTTTGTAGACAGTTCTGGCATATTCACCTTTCTCATCATGTCTCATAGTCCAGCCATGAGTCTCTGTATACAGTTCTGGCATATTCCCCTTCCTCATCATGTCTCATAGTCCAGCCATGAGTCTCTGTAGACAGTTATGGCATATTCCCCTTTCTCATCATGTCTCATAGTCCAGCCATGAGTCTCTGTATACAAGTTCTGGCATATTCACCTTTCTCATCATGTCTCATAGTCCAGCCATGAGTCCCTGTAGACAGTTCTAGTTCTAGAGTGCAATAACATCAACATCTTTATGACAAGATATGAATGTATTCACCGTGAGATATTAGTCAGACGTCACTACCACTCCCCCACAAGTTGAAACAAAGCCACACCGAGAAGGGCGTGACTAGATCACCAAGTTAACTGTTTGCCAACACTACAATAAACAATATCCCGTGGAGTTTCATCGTCAGGACCGGAACAGGAGGTGACGTCACTAAGGATAGTATTAATGAACCGGGGTGGAAGTTATTTTATATTCTATTGTTAGTACGCTAGGAAAATTTACTTACCATGAGACAACGCCGAAATGAGTTGGCAGCACTAAAAAAACAAAAGCAGTTGAATCGGGGGCCCATAGAAGAATACTGTCATATTTAGTGAAACAAAAGCTGTATGTCCTCGACGGCTGGCTCTGTTGAAGACACTGGGAGCGGGAAATATAGGCTTGATTCATACCTTCTCCGAAAATAGAGAGTGAAACAGCAATGCACACACGAGCAGAAATGTGTATGTCCCCCATTATAATTTGCAAAGCAAACTTAGAAACATTTTATTCTTAATATATTTCATTTTCTAGTGGATATAAATATATTTTAGTTTATTGTCATGATGGAGGTTTTAAAACTATAGTTCTGTGCTGTGTTACAACTCAATACGATGATACACACGCTTTCTATTTAATGAGTTATTTCAAATATCCTCACGACATTAAAAGAAGTGGTCTACTTGCCTCTCTGTACCTCGACAGCGCATGCTTTTTGAAAAAGCACTGATTTATGTTGGTTTTAAAATTTGATTGGGTTTATCAAGCAAACGTTTTCGAGCAGAGAGGAACGAACTTAAACGGGTTAAACTAAAGTAATGCGGCTCTCGCTGATTGAGCTTCAAATCTTTGCATTGATTTAATCACGTCACGTGATAATGTTTCTAAAAAAAAAGAGTGCAGGACAGAAAGTATGTAGTAATAGAAACTATAGAAAAAGCATGGTTTTTGTACACCAACTTTTAAAAATCAAACTGTTTGTGGTATTAGAAATGTATGTATTTGCATTTGATTATTCACTAAATTAGATCAGCAGATGACCTACAAACTAAGTTAGCCCAGAACACCAAAACGCATCCAACCCATGCATTAATAATGAATGTGCTCAGTAGCATGGCTCACACATGCACAAGTGCTACTTTGGCTCCGCTCCAGCGAGAGCTGAACGTGCTATTCACGCCTGTAGTCGGCTCCCCAAGCCACTCACACCCAGGGACGAACTGTTTCAAGTAAGCTTTGCTAAGGAGCCGTATTTTACCTTCCAGCTAGAGGTTAAATTATTTTTATTCCACCCCAAGACCAAAATAAAAACCTAGGTTTGTAATAATGCAACACACCTGCTTGGATGTGATATAGCGACCCATATTTCTTCCAACCTTGTCTGCACACGGAACAGGGGGAGGAAAGCTTCACAGAAAACACCTCTCTCCCCATTTTTTACCATTCCCTCTTTCTCCCACAGACAAATATATTCTCCGCAGAAAGTTCACGGTCGGTGGGTTTGATGATTTATTCAAACCTCAGTGGTACAAGGACACGCAACCCTTTCATGAGATGGCAGGAAGTAACCATTACTCTCCAGAATACTCACCTCTCTCAAGAGATAGCAGGAAGTAACCAGTACTCTCCAGAATACTCACCTCTCTCATGGGATAGCAGGAAGTAACCAGTACTCTCCAGAATACTCACCTCTCTCATGAGATAGCAGGAAGTAACCAGTACTCTCCAGAATACTCACCTCTCTCATGGGATAGCAGGAAGTAACCAGTACTCTCCAAAATACTCACCTCTCTCATGAGATTGCAGGAAGTAACCAGTACTCTCGGGATGACCGAAAGTAGCACGCACTCTCCAAAATACTATTCTCTATCATAGGATGGTAGGAAGTAATATATACTCTTCCAAATAATCTCCTCTCTCATAGCCTAACAGGAAGTAACATGTACTCTCCAGAATACTTTTTCCTTTAAAAGAATGGCAGGGGAAAAACGAACTCTCAAATATTCTCCTTCCTCATAGGATGGCTGGAAGAAACATGTACTCTTCATAATACTCACCAAAACATAAGGATGTAGAGTCAATGTCAGTTCAAATCATTACCAACAGAGACCCTAGCTTTCTGTTGGCTAGTATTCATCTCATTGGTGCATTAGAGTGCGTGACGTAATACGGTTCATTCAAAATTATCGCATAAATGCAATATAGTATTTGTATAAGAATGTAGAATGGAAAACTTGACAACAGGACTGACATTAAAATAAGGTTCTTCCCAGATATATTCATATATACAGGATATTTCAAGGAAGGTAAAGAGCCAGGCGTGCTGAACGCTCATCTAATGGCCCTGGCCAGGGATCGTGTCGATCCTTCTGATAGCCCCCTGTGACGTCATATCTCCAGGTGAGGAAAGAGCGGTAGTAAACTGTGACCTCTCGCGTGACTCTGACGGCGGTAATTGACAGCAAGTAAGGTGGCGTGATATCATGAAGGAATAGTGAGGTAGGGGAACAGGATGAGGAGCGGAAATACAGGGTAGCTGTGACTTACTCTCCTTTAAGGAATTAGAACAAGAGTCCATCTGGAGAGAAGTGATCCACTTATCACCTGTTAAGTTAATGGATATCGAGGGTAAGTTGGTCAGGCTCAAGTCAAGAATGTTAACCTCTCTCCCAACCCCGCTTATCGGCTGACGCTAGGAGCAGTACGTGGCTGTCAGCAGCAGGTCCAATATCCGCGTGCGAAGCGAGCGAGGTTGATTGCCTCAATTTGTCCGGGGACACGAACAGTTGAGTGACTGGGCCCTAGAGCCCTTCCGAGAGAGAGGGTGGATGATACTCCTCTCAAATATCTGTCAAAGAAACATTCTGATTGTACTTGATAATAATAGAACCAGACACTACTAGCATCTCCCAATAAAATACAGAATATACCAGAGCTAATAATAAATAATTGGATAAGTAAATTAATCAAGGATAAATAGAGGTAAAAAAAAGACAAGTACAATGATATAAACTATTACATCGTTTGGAGCTCACTCCGTATACTTCAGGATTTTTTATTGTTGGCTAGCTAATGTAATTATAGTATATCAGTAAACCCTTGCGAAACTTTCGCAGATTCAACTCCCCTCTTCCCCCCACCAAAAAAAATCTGTCTTCTGTTGGGTTGTTGAAATTAAATACTCAGCGAAGTGTATGCACAAAATAGAAAAGAGAGTTTATTTTCGGTAATTGATACAAAAATATTGTTGGATTTTTTCTTTTAACTTGAATTTTAAACAAACAATGTGCTTGAACGTAAACTGAGTATGCTATGTCAGAAGTCGGTAAAAAATCCTATCCACTGATACCTTATTCATCGCTGTATGCTATGTATTAGTTGAGAAAAAGGGATGTTAACAACAGAAATAATATATAGGATTGTATTAATGGTGCTGTTTACTTGGAGGGAAATATCTTAACACTGTGATATTCACTATGGGAATGGCGGTTCTGAGGCTTTAAAATTCTCAAAAAATCCTCAATCTTTATATTTCCTATTTAAGCCTCATTAAATATGTACTTTATTTGTTTAAGGAATACTAGATCAATATTTATAATTATTTATTTTGATCTCAGAAATGAAACATTTCAAGTGAAAAGTCAAGGAAAATGAATTTATTCCACCACTTAATTGGGTTTTTAAATTGTAAAATTAAAAATACAGATTCTGTAATCCTTGTTGACCATGCTGATACATTTCCTTTCCATTTTGGCGTTAACCATATTTTAAAATAAACTATTTCTGAAATAACGTGGTATTTCTGGACGTCTGAAACGCGCCTCGGCGTTCCGATAGGCGGCTTACTTAATACTGATTGTTATATTATAAGTAAATAGGAGACCTGGCGGTCTAGGGGTAAGTTGTCAGACCTCTGTGTTAGGGGTCCGGAGCTCAAATCCCAGTCTCGGTACAGATTAATCTGGTTACCGAAGCCTTCCTTCACCTCTGGCAGAGTGTGTTCTTTCACGCTTTGTGAATGTGTGGAATGCCAGACCCCCACCGTGGTTCGGAACCCACGCTAATCTGTAGATCTCCTCTTCTTTCCACCATCATCATTCTCACGTATCAGCCTACCATTTGGAGTTAGTGGAATTCACCAAAATGGTGTCCCCGCCTCAGGAATGAACACCATATGCCAGGAGAGCAGAGGTAAGATAAGAGCGAATGGCCAATATCTTGAGCATTATCCTCACCCCCCATATTATACATATATAGGTATCCCCAACCACCATTCTTAACCTCGGTGTATTGGGATCCCCCTCTATTCTCCTTGTCAAATGTTAAACATTTCCTCGACAAACAATTGGTGCAGTTCCTTCGACCTCCATATCTCCAGTTACGCAAGACTAGTAGGAGAGGTTGAAATACTAGAAAGGAAGGTCCCAGGCCCTAAAAGCCATCCCAAACAAGTTACGGGACCCTTTAGACACCAAGACAGTCGTTAGATGGGTAACAGGTATATTCTGGGCGTTCTCTTGTTAATAATCCCAGGTTCAACTCCTTGTGTAGTCCTTGACAGCAACCTTACACATACGCTCACCTTCTCAGTGGCAGGCATCATTCTAGGACCAATACGATAGCTAGATCCACCATAATTTATTTGTGTTAACTCTAACTACACATCTCACTCCTTGTCATATTTTCCCATATGTATATCAAACAATATGTTATTATGTTTGTTATTTGCCTTTCCCTGTTAGTCAACAGATGTCCAACTTTTCCTTGCCATTTTATCCCCCTGTCTTCAATATTTTGTTATCATTGCTATTATTCGCCTTCTATTACTACCAATAATAATTCAACAGTTCCTTGAACAAACATTTACACTGAACAGACTCAACAGATTTTCTTTGTGGGAACAAAAAAGAAATAAGTGTTTTTTACACACTACATTTGATTGTAGCCATGTTAATTCTTGTTTGGGTATGTAAAATACATTTTCCTATCAGAGATCTATTCCTTGGAAAGCAAATCTGATGAAGTCTATATTAGTACATTGTTTCACCTCTTTCCATTTTAAATGTCGTAGTTGAGAAAGCAAGTTATGAAAAATAGACTAAACAGGAATTGTGAAATATTACAAATAAACATTTAGAGCCACTTGATTACATTTATTGATGAAATTTGTTTGCACACAGCTCCATTCATCTTGAATTCTACCAAACACTATCACATAAACATTACATACTTATATTGTAGATACACAATACTAGATTAGACTCAATATGTCGATACATTATTGTTTAATTCTTTATTTCACTTTATTTAGTTTTCTTTTCTGAAGATTATTTATTAAAAATGGTTCACAATTGAGTAACACAATTTATACTACATTTTAAAAATACAATAAGGGATGAACAACTCAGCCACTTTTTAAAACTGTTTTATCGAAATATATTTAATGAGCTTACGAGAATAAGCCGAGCGTCGACCCTTTATCCTGCGCATTAGGGCGCACATCTACCGCGGAATGCTAGGCAACTCTACACCACAACACAATATGTACAGTATAAATATACACTTTATTCCATCCGAGAGCTGAGGTAAGGACGAGTATAGGCCAGTCTGGTGCGGCCAGAACTCGTCGTAGCAAGTGGGATGATATTCATATAAAAACATAAGTTCGTAGTGTCAGCTGTGTTCCAGATATGTTTCTGAGCTGGTTGTTGTACACTCAGTTCCAGATTTCGCATGGCTACTGTTAGCTTAAAACATTATTTATTAAATGGTAACCTTGTTTATATTCTCTTTAACCTTACACGAAGGATTCATGTCCTTTTCCTGGTAGGCTATACAGTAATAGTCTAGCTAAGAAAGCTGGCTACTTTAGTAAATATATATATAGTTAATCTATCCGTGATACACCAATACAGTTCCTGTAGCCTGGATTCAGCAAGCAAACACAAATGTCCCAGGTTCAATCCCCGTGGCCAATCAATTCTGTTTACGATTCGAGTCGGGCTATTAGTTCTTGGGAACGGGTTTCCCCGCTATAATATTTCACCTGGATTTCATCTCGGTGGTCGATCCCAAGAACGCTCTCTTGGCCAAACTTGAAGCTAATTTCCATATATCTTTACATATAACAGGTATTACATCTACTACATTTAAGGAGCGAGAGGGGCCGAACTAGACCTTAACTACTGGCAACGGCCATTTTAGTCAGTCTTTTGTTTCTGTTTGCAAATCAAAGAAGTAGTAATGTAAAATCATAACAATAATGGATTATCACGACCATTAATTCAAAATAATAGCTATGAACATTTAGGAAGAGTATTAATTCAATATTAAATTGATATATGCACAACATTTAATAGAATACATTAAAAACTACATGGATACTTTTAGGAGTCCGTTCCTTTATGAATGATTAATAAAGTGAATGTGCGTATGTAAACAAGAATAATTTACTTTAGTATTTAGTATAGTATAGTTTAGTTGTTATTTATCATAAGACTACATTTTATTGAAAATAAATAAAAATTGCATCATCACCACCATCCAAAAAAGAGGTAGTTTTTTCGTGATCAAAATCTTGAACAATAAATCTTGAAACAAATAACATCGTAGAACAAGATTATATTTGGATAACCCTCAACCGTGTTCATACGTACTCTCTATACTATTTCTCACTAAACAAACAACAGCCCAAACACAAACATGGAGACATACAACTGTCCCGACTCAAAATATGTGTCCAAACTACACCAACGAGTTCAGTAGGTTCTCTTCCTATCAACCAACAATTATTTCAATGATTACAAGTTGCAATTAATCTCTGCCAAATAACAGTTTTTCTCCAAGAATGCAAGTTTAACTAGTCTATACCAAACAAACCATTGGTTCCATTATTGCAAGTTGCAACTAGTATTTGCCAAATAACAGTTGATTTCAAGATTTCAAGTTGAAACTAATCATACCAACCAAGAGTTTATTCAATGATTACAAGTTTCAACTAGTTTTTGCCAAATAACAGTTGGTTCCAAGATTGCAAGTTGAAACCAATCATACCAACAGTTGGTTCAACGCAACTAGTCTGCCAAAGAACAGTTGGTTCCAAGAATACAAGTTGAGACTAGTCTATACCAACCAACAGTTGATTCCACGATTGCAAGTTGCAATTAGTCGCTGCCAGCCAACAATTGGTTGCATGATTGCAAGCTGCAACTGGTTTTTGTCAACCAAAAGTCGGTTTAATGATTTCAAGCTGCAATTAGTCTCTGACAACAAAATTTGGCTCAATGATTGCAGGTTTAAACCAGTCACTGCCAACAAAACCATTAGTTCAGTGAGTGAAAGTTGCAACTATTGATTGCCAAACAACAGTTGGCTTGGTTATTGTAAACTGCACCTAATATCACCCAACCAAGAGTTGGTTCCATGATTGAAAGTTGCAACTAATGTCTGCTAACAAATTTTTGGTCCACTGAGTACAAGTAGAGCTAGCATCTGTCAACCCAGAGTTTATTTGATGGCTATAAGTTGTTACTAGAGTACAAAGTTGTCCCTGTATTTCACTATGAATTAGAGACGTCACACATATCCTTCGCCCAGTGTACTGAAGAGAAACGTAACTCATGCCTGAAGTGCCACCTAGCGGCAGGCGCAGGAGTCCACAGTCATGCTGGGGTAGTTCTTGAGGACGACGTTCCCTGCTTCATCCATGTAGAGTAGCGTCATTGGAGAAAGATGATCAGGGACGCAACAGGGCGCCGGGACGTCAGGCTGAGCACCAATGGCATGCACAAGGCTCTGGATGGTCGCATGATTGGTAGGGTTCAATGCCTGAAACAATCGAGTATCAGCAATTCAGGAAACACACTCCTTCAATATCACAGCTAGATTAGGTAAAGTCCTGTTTCCATCTCCTTGAAGATAACATATTTTAAGAATAATGATGATATAGATGGTAAGTCTAATCAATATTGTTCAATGTTATTGGTTACGAGAATCGTAAGTAGCTTGTTGTACAATTTTTCAAAGACCTTTGTCCCGCTGCACGCCCTGTAAGAAAACAACGGGAGGCAATGTATTCATACCTCCTCTCCCTTCCAGGTTCCGGTGCCTATGATTTCAGTTAGGCAAATTATTTATCAGAGTTGAGAGGGTTAACTAAATTTATAAACTATACAAATGACAAGAGGTTGGTGAGCTGGGTCAACTCAATTATAATACGCTATCTTATAAACTAAACAATATGCAGGGTTATACAATATATACTTTACTAAACTTTATACACCCTCATTGAAATAGTGCATTCAAAAAATATATTGAATACATTTATTTTAAATTAATATTATTTCACAGTTTGTAATAACCAAAACCCTATAATAGTGGCAAATTGGTCCAAGGTTCTGGTTCACTTTTAAGGTGGTTGTATACAAATCCTTACAGGACCAATGAAAGTTTTTTTTTTCTCATCCTCCTGATATACTTATGTGGATTAGTTTTCTCATAGCTACAGGCTTCGGTGAACATAAAAAAAATTGTCTGATATAATAAATAATGGAGAAAGCTAACGCTTATACAATTGATTATGCATGAAACTTTGAAGATCAAAATGGACTTTATGTTGCAGATATTACCGTATCAAGTATTATATTTGTGCATTTGAAAAATACACCTATACACGCGAACGTATACACAGGACGAATCCTGGAGAGCTCAGTTGTTGAGCATTGGCGCGTTAAGGCAAGGGTCCCCCCACCTACTACATAATCAGAGACTGGAACTACATCTCCTTCGCGTGATGCTGTGACGTCACCACAACAACCACTCCTGTATTTAACTGCATAATGGACACTATTTCCTACGGTTGAGGACTTGAAATGTGACCATGTTGTATGTTTATTTAATAACATACTTTCTCAGGATTGTCCTTATATACGTCATGCAAAATTCCAGTTTTTTTGTCGAGGTTTGGAAAGTAGATTTCCCTTTTTTAAAGACTCTCTAGAGAATAGTATATAGGAATTAAATACAGTAGAGTCTTGGAAACTCAACCTAATGTGGAATAAGATTCTGTCAAGTTATTGAAATGTTGAGTTTTACGAATGAACATGCATAAGATGCATGTTTACTAAACAAGTATGAATCACAGTACAGTATTGAATATTATAGGTACAGTTATACTGTACTCTAGTATTGTACGATAGATTAACAGTAATATACGTACAGTACACTATATTACGTATTTATATAATGGTGTATATACATACGTGTAATGTATAGAAATGCAGTACAGCAGTGTACATATAATACTGTATTGATTCGAATTACACGTTAATGAATTGGAAAACTAACAAACACAGCATGATTGTCCCACTCAAGTTACACAAACAAACTGAGAGGTTATACAGTTGAACTACCTTTAATTGTGATGACTGGCACCAACAAATGTGTGCACGTGCGCGTGTTGAGTTACACGGACTGTCGCGTTATCAAGTGTCGAGTTTGAGAGACTCCACTGTATTATTTTGGAAATAGTAGGCTGGTCTCTGTAGAAGAAATAGTGAAATGGAAAATTATTTTGCCACGCTTACTCGAACATATGTTTTCTCCCGCTCTTTTTTTTCCACAGATTTTTATTGTTTAGCATGAGGCGGACACAATAAGACTATATATTCTGAGGAAAGTGATGGACAACGTGCTGAGGTTTGCCTGATGTCCAGTGGAGTTAACCTGAGTGACATAATCTTCAAAAAGTGAAAGAATGTAGTATGTAGTCTGCTTTTATTTAGCTAGTGAATAATACCTCACTTTTAAATTAAAGTGTTACTTTTCAAGTTGTTAATTGTCTAATTGTTTCGGATCCACCCTGAATGATGTATTAACTGCATAAATGTATGCATCACATTTCTTTCTCAAGGTCAAATCATCATGTTGTAAACACTGATGGCATGACCTCACACTAGTCAATTTTCTGAAAAATGAAATTTCATTCCTCTACGTTACTATATGAATTGTCTGGGAAAATGGAAATTTCTTCATAATGATCTGTAAAAAAGAGGAAATTTTGTATTTAAAAACTTGGAGTAGCCCCCGGTGTTGTAAAAGTAATTATTATGCTGACAAAGATCGTGTGTAAACACTCAAGGTTCCCAAATACGAATCTCATCATAATAACCCTTCTGAAAAACTTGTACCGATTTGTAGATAATTTTCTAATGGTATAAGTCTACTTGGTGCGGCTATATCCATAACCTATAGATCATTTTTATTTACCAAGCACCTAAGTATGTATTATTAATTGCATAAGAAGTGTACAACACAAACAAGCAGTAAAACGTGGTGCTAAAAATGTTGTGCATAAGTGATTGCTTTCTCCGTGTTATTCGCGTTCATGTATGCACACTGTAGAGTACATAGTTATTGTACTAACGGCAGCGATAAACTGATCCCGGAGTCATAGGTTACTGCCGTATTAATGGTAGCTCATAGAAGCCGGTGATTTCTCCATGTCCGTCAGAGACTGCCTTAAACTATGAGTGAGGAATGACCCTGAGAAAGCGGTTAAATCCTTGATAGCTAATTAGATGGATTGATCGTTGAGAATAGGCTGTGATAGGCTGCTATAAATAGCCCTGGCACTCTTATTGGCTGTTATACTGGCTCATCGCTTTTCCCCTACCCCTCTGACACCCTTTCCAGGGTTTGTATGTGTTCCAAACTTGTTGGTTCCTGTCCCATTTGATTTTTGATGTGTGCTCATTTGATGTTATGTGTGCCCATTGATTTTTTAAGAGTTCCCATTGTATCGTATGTCCGGGTATGATTGGGAGTGACGTGGAAGTTTTTATTGGTGTGGGAGCTTTTTATTTACTGGTAGAATGAGAGTGTAGTCTCGGGCGTCGGGCACGCGTCCCGCTGCGGTGGGCAACGCTCGTGGTCCCCATCCTTCTCTTCCGGTGAGGGCGGGGAGTGTACAGGAGAAACCTCTCGTATCAGCCGTTTAGCGTAGAATGTGATCAATGGTTCCCTATCGCAAGCCCCTGAATCTATTTTGGTGTCGCAACCTTCTCCAGGCAATGGGTTTTCCCTGATGACTTATACCTGGTGGCAGTTTGGTGGCTCGACAAGTCGAGACAAGAATAGATCTTGACCTTGAATTATGTCGCAACCCTCCCCCTACAATGGGTCTTCCCAGTGACGTCATCACAACTTTGGCGCTAAATACCAAATGTGTTATTTTGGATTCACTGTTGTAATTGAGCAGCGACTCAACGTACGATCTATAAGCATACGTGTTGCTTGGCGGAGAGACAATTTTTTGTTTAAAAACCCATCCAAATGTGTAAATAACAAATTCAACCAGTTATTGGCGGGAGCGATTTGATCCACCTCGGTGAAAGCGCAACCGTCGGATATCATGATAGCCACCCTGAGATAGAGCATGGTCTGTGAAAGATCGATATAGTACTTGCCTTGACCAGTAACGGTTAATTCGATGGGTGAATATTTGGTGAGGGAAGAGACAGGTTTATACTTGATCCATTGTTCACTTTCAAGACTAGTTTGCGTAGGTGGGACGGAAAAAAGATAGAGTTCACTGCTGGCTCACTCACAGGACTGGGGTTGTATAAAAGACATTTCAACTTAAAATATCTACTGCTTCTTTCTTAAATATTTTATGTTGGGCGATGACAGAATACTGGCGTTGGTGCTTCTTACGACGCCCTTTATAGCCTGAGCCGATCATCAGTGAGTCGATCTTCTGCTCTACCTTGCGTTTCAGGTTTGTTCGAGCCTCACCGACATACTGGCATAGGGTTTCTTTGAAAGGACGACGCTGATTGGTGACGTCGGGGAGCACTTCAATACCCGTATGAAGCACCTTTTTTAAAATGGCTTTAGCACCACTTCTCAACAACGGTACGACGCTCTTGAAAAGATCGCTGAAAAAATTCTTATTCCATGCCCGCCCTGATAGGAAACACCGTGGTAGATAAAATATATCCTGTTCCAGACTGGTTGACGTAATATCTTTGGTAGGGACAGTTCATGTTGAGCAGCGTCTAAAATGAGGTTTCACGCACACTTTTCCAAACCCTAATGGCATTGGTTCACCAATGTCTGTTATTATATTGATTTCCAAGCTTTCAATTTCACTTTTAAGTACGGGCAGGTAGTGCAATGGAGAATAGCTAATTGTCTTATGTATGCCATAAAGATATTTGGTGTTGATACCAACGGTACGTAAAAGTGGTGCCGCGATGTCACGCATGGTCTGAGGATTGACGATATCCATACACATGTACATTTGCGAGGGCAAGCCTAGTTGAATTTTGGCTGCGTGCGGTTACTTATGGACATTGATCAGATTAGTCTTAGGATCGAAACTGAGGTGTGTACGTAGTTGACTAGATAGAGTTAGCAGTTGTATATTTGGTGAAGTAGAGACACTGTCCACTTTTTTGTTAGGGTCTGTGTACTTGAATACAACTCCGAAATTCCCTTTAAACGCCTCTAATTCACTTAAGGCTTTGACCAATTCATGGATAGTTCTGTAATTTCCAGGTGGGATGTGTTCCTTGAATATTTGTTCCACCTAGTTGTACCATACAATATTTTGACATTGATATTGGAATCCAGTGAGAGTGACTTCCCACTGTCCGTCGAGTGTAAGACGATAAGGTAGTTGCGTGATGAAATTCGCGAGGGTATTTTTTGAGAACTATCCCATAGATCGGTCGCCCAGCAAAGTGATGTAAAACTGGTCGTTCGTGGTAGGGCGCTGACGTAACTGGCAGGAATCCAAGAATTAAACTGGGTGGTGTAACCTTTCCACTGCACGTACACTTTCTTTCTGGCTCCTTTACCCTTGACACGCAGTATTTTTTATCAACTTTAAAAGTTTCGGGAAGACGTACGCGATGCAATTCAAGTTCGTAAAACGTTCCCTCCAACTCCTCGCCGTCAAGATCGCTCAACCTATAGACGACTGGTTGTCGCAACACAACACTTGTGACTTTGAAGATTTCTTCGCTCCAATTGCTTTCATAGCCCTTTTCAAACAGTATTTTAGATTTGCTAATAGGCACCTTGTTACCAACTTTGAGTTTTGGCTTACTATTCGAGTTCAGGCGTCGCTTGCCGTACAGATTATCTCTGTCTTGAAGCACATTTGTTTTCTGAAACGTCTGCAGGCGCCATCTTGATACTGGAATGTGTTGCGCTGTTGTAAGAGTCAACGAGATCTTGGAGGCCGTCAACATGGTGATACGTGCTATTTTTTGTAATGTAGCGCCACATGCACCATTTAAGAGTTCTATTGAACCGTTATAAAATGCTTGCCTTTCACGTCCAGATTATGGGTGGTGTAATAATAAACGCCTTATTTATTGAGAAATTTCTGGACTAGACGTACCGTGAACTTTGTCCCCTTGTCCATCTGTAAACTAAAAGTTTATGGCCACTTATTTTGTAAATGTCCTTAAAGGCGTCCCTCCCGACGTGCCCCATCTCGGAGGGAAGCGTCTTCGCCTATACCATCTTGCTAAAAACGTTGATGACGGTGAGCAAATACACGGCACCGTCGTTGTATTAGCCGAGACTTCACATATCGCTGAGATCGGCTTGCCAAAGATCGTCAATGTGTGGCACCACATACTTGTTGCGGTTAAACTTTTTATCACAGGTTTATGTAGGGTATAAGAGTCCTGCACACGAAACTATTCTCGTATTTTGACGGATAAATTCGGATACAAAATGTGACTTTCCACAGCCGGAAGGGCCACTGATGATGGCTGAAAATGGATGTTTCAACTTGTCCATAATGTTTGAAATTGGGCTTATAAGCTAAATGTAATTGTATTTATAGGATAGGACTGAGGGGGTGTAGATGTTAAAACAGAAACATAACAGTTTTATAATATTTATTCACACAAAAATTACAGTTTTAGAATATAGCTCACACCATGAAAAGAATACTTGGAATATTTATTTAAAAAAAAACATAGTTAAAGAATATGTATCTACAAATATATCCTACACCTTGAAGTGTAGGTGTAGACGAAACAATATTCAATTTCTTGAGGACGTAGCGGGACTAGTGGCCTTGGTACCTTCTAAATATCGAAGTTAATTTACAAAATCCAGTTTAAATAGTATTTTGAATATATATATATATACAGCCACATGATTTCAATTTAAAATATTTACAAGAAAATCAAATAAACAAGTATGACTAGCATTAAAATATGTACAAATATCTAATTCTATTTTACTATAAATAATTAGGTAGGGTAAGGATTGAACTGATGGATAAAATATATAAAAAGTATCCCAGGTGCATAAAATAAACCAATAAAAACATACTTGATTTCATACTGAAAAAATATGAAAAGTTTCAAAACTTTGAAAAAATGGTACGTCAGTGGAACTGTCTAGAATGAAAGAAAAATATGATGAATATTCAGCCCGTCTAAATAATCACCTTTTAGTCGAGACGAGCGCGTTCACAAGGACTCTGATACCCAAACGGCAACGTATTATTATCATCAGTTATCCGTCGTTTGGTGTACATGGACTGGTATAATTTAGTCTGCGAAACGATACATACAGTAGCAATACCTTTTCTTACAATATTGTGCAGTATCTGTATGTACATTTCTGCAGCGTATTAGGTGACCATAACTTTCAAAACGTCAAAATTAACATCGTTACAGTTGCCGTAGTTTTTGGTGATCCCGCGAACCTTGCACTCAGTTTTTGTTTTGGCAGGATCACAAGCAACACAAACTAGGTACGCGTAATTCTTGGGGTTACCAGATACAAAGGTGCTAATATAGTTTGCCGGACCATAATATTGAAGTTCATCAGTGAGGTAAGATAAAATGTCTCCGGTTGGTGGACTCCAATCACTGGTGCATTCTGTGAATAAAACGCTATCTGTAACATGATACAAAATTCTGTCCACCAATTGTTCAAGGAGGCTGTATAAGTGTAACCTAGCCATAGCAGTCATGTAGTATGTCATCGCGACACTCGTGTTATGGTTAGGGCGCAATGCGTCACGCGCATCCTTGTAATTGAGGAACATTATCTCATTATTAACATAAATAACGCTGTCGACGGTGATGTACGGATCCGACAGGTAATTGTGGATGCCCTGATAGTCGTTAACAACGGCTAAGTGTTGTAAGTCGGATATTTGCCCAAACTTTCCTCATAATGAATTTAAAAATAGTTTAGTCAGTGATGGATACCAGGGTTTTTACACACAGAATCGAAATCATGTTTAACCCCTTCCCTTTCCTCATAAATTTGAATACAAACTAACTTCTCATCTTGTGGGGTACGCCACTCTGGCCATTCACTGTATACTTGTTTAATTTTCAAAAAAAGTATCAATGTACCCATGAAACAATCCGCCAGAACGTGTCTGACGATCGTAAATAGATAAATTGTACTCCCATAATTCGTGAACTGCTTCAATGGCCTAGACTTTCTCAACGTCTTTCTAGACCTCATCAAACTCAAAGACACCTGTCAACAAGTGATCTTTCTTGTCGTTGGGCTGACATGCGCCTTGGATTTTCTCCTCCCCGCATTTCCTGCACAAGATAAACATTAGCTTGTTGTGCATCCGTGTAGGCAATATGGGCATGAATAAATCCCGCTGAGGCGTCACGATAACATTGGCTCTGCCTTTTACTTGATCTATAGACGGACAATTTGTTACCAAGTGAATTTTGGGGTGGTCGATAGGATATTTTTTGTACTTGCAAATGTAAGAATACAATGAACACACATCCAATTACTTGATCTTCTCTCCACAAGAAAAGTCTTCTTCGTAGAAGACTTTTATACCATTTGTACATCCACCAAAGAATGCGTCCCTGAGAAAGAGGGGCACCTTGCTGTACAGCTCATGCTGGAGTACAAATTGTTTCAAGTCCTTATTTGTGCATTTCATCTCATTAAACATACACTCCCACATCTCTACGACCATACACGACTCTCTGAAAGGACCAACCTTTGCTTTTTCCATGAGCATATCTCTAAACTTCAGGCAGGAATTCTGTAGGATCTCTAAATCTTTCACGCAATACAGTTCCAATTCTCGATTAAAATCAAAGACATAATTTTCTTTGACCAGCTTGTCATACCAATTCTCAAAGTGCTACTTTCCCTCAAATGAAATCTCACTGATGCCGTAGTGCTCCTTTGGTGACAAGGGACCCCGATACCCCAAGTTTTACTCCCTTGGCCAAGGACTCGTCCAAGCTAGCCACCTTGGACAACGACATCGGTAGAATATTCAGCGAGACAATAAAGTGGAGCGAGCCGTAACACATTGACATGATTTTCCCACAGTATATTCATTATGAGCTCTGGAGTCTATTTTTTTACCTCCGTTATATATTTGAAAATAAAATTTCCATCATATCCCTTTTCATTATGGGCTAGGAGTGTGATGTCTTTTAATTTTTTGTTTTAATTTGCTCTAGAAATCCTAAAAATCGGGCCATTGTGGCATCACCTTTTAATATGCGAGTCCTATCGCTTCACATTCAGTGCAATGATGGTCATTTACATCAATATGAGGGTAGGCCTTGCAACACGTCTGCACGACGCAGAGGTTAGGTTCGTGTAAGTACATGCTGGCCGCACCTTGACGAAGCATTTTTTGTCTGTATTCAAAATAGTAAAATACGAACATGAAATTGCTCTTTTCCAGTGACAGCTTGACTGGGGCTTGCTTTATATAGATGAAATGACCAAAACGTCGATATGTCTTGCATACTCTACAACAAAAACTCATAACACCTGTGTGCATAGTTTGACTTTTCCAAATTGAAACATTGTCCACAGACCTCACAAACCTTTTTGACTTCACACATTGGCATGGGACCTCTGAAAAACCGGGACGTTTATGGTTATCAAAACAAGTTTGGTTTGTGAGCCAATACCCACAGTCTTTTTAGGCCACAAATCGACGTCCACTGCAATCCGCTTTAGCGTAGCACTTTTCGCATTTGTGCAAATTCTTATTGCTGAAAGACACACGACACTTACGGAAAAAGTAACCGCACTTAAATGCGGCTGTCAATGATGTTATGACATTAAAATTGTTTTGCTTATTATTGTGAAAATACAAATCAAGGTAGCCCTTAAAGGAATTTTTGGGAGTGGTAGACCCCTCATATAGGACCTGCCTGTTCCGATGTACCCTGAACACTGGGATTTTGTATTTGGAGAGGTATGTTTGAAATTGTTTCAGTTAAGTGAGCCCATCATCTTTAAAAAGATTCACACGGGCATCACGGCACGGTTACTCTGCTTTGAGTTTTTGAATAGGATGACCCATTTTGATTTGTTTAAAGATGTTCACGTCCATGCATTATGGATCTCATTTATTGTCATATATAACTTTGGTAACAATCAACCCATGGGCAAGGCAAAGTGTGTCGCTATTTTGAATCGTAATTGTATGATTAATTCACGCCCAACATAGAAAAACCGCTGTAATCGTTTAATTTTCTCCTCAATGATTCGAAGAGAGAAAACTTGAGACAGCACTCCACAAACTTGATTTACCGGGTCACTAATTCCCAGCTGTTGTTTTTATGATGGTCACGGTTTGAGAAAGATTCCGTCTGCCTCACTGCAGCTAGGGTTTGAACATCGTCTCCCAGGCCTGGAGGTGGTCCTGCTGAGGCGGAGTGAAGGGGAGCCGTGAGTTGTGGGGACGAAGCACTGTATCCTTTTCCTGGAAGGATAAGCCACGAATATCCAACATCCATTTGAGCTAAAACATAAAGGTTTATGTCAAACTAACTTCAAAGTAAACATTTTAAATATAATTGTTCCACTTATATTAAGTTTAAATTATTTATTTTATTTTTTGCAAACTTACGCGTGTTTTTTCTTTTTAAATGCTACAGTAAATATATATTAATTTTAAATTTCAAACCACTTTTGGTATTAATATAATATGTCAATACAATTTTTCCTAAACATAATTGATTTGTGTAACATAAATAAAACCAACATTCAAAAAGTGTGTATAATAAAATACACTTGACCCCCAGGATAGGTACAAAATACAGTCCAGTGCAGTTAATTTATCATTATGAGAGGTTTAACCTACATTTCAATGATGTTAGATTTTCATTCATGTCGGGAATTGAACACAGACCCTTAGCTCAACAAACAGATTATCATACGCAAATATATAGGGTTTTCCTATCTTATTTAACAACTGGCTAAAGCTACAATATAATTTATCCGGTTAATTATTATGTCGATATAATTGAATTCCTGTAAGAAATATCTGTATACTTAAAACACATTGAAGAAAATTCGAATGAAATACTATATCTACATTATTTTTGTTTTAAAATAATATAAAATATAATTGATCAGCAGATGGCAGATAGATTTTTTCGACTCTAAATTGACGGTTTCTAGATTGCAGCACCATCTGTTAGCTCGAAAATCTAACTATAATCTCTACAGGTAAATAGGTTTACAGCAACACTAATGAGGCAAGAAATCTTGCTTTAAATAAGTTATTGGGGAAAATATGTCTTAAACCATGTAACACAAATTGGTAAAAAATATATGTTGATTTTAGAAAATAATTTTATATTTAAAGTGGTAATTTTTAATGGTCAGAATTAAGTTTTCTGTTGGTAGAAATAATTTTATTTTAGAATTAGATAAAAACTTTTTCAATCAATATAATAATTTAATTAATGTCCTCTACTGTTTTCCAGACAAAGCTCGGGTCACTTTTTGATTCAAAAATACTTATTTCTTAAGTCCAGCTATGCACAAAATCCGTTCCACTGGCTGTTAATTTATAAAACCAACATTTTTAACCATGCCGGAAATCGATCTCAGAACTATTAGTTTAATAGACAGACGTGCTATTGAATGAGCTAAGGTGGTGGCTGAATATCTTACAAAAAAAATTGATCCAGCACATTGCAAAGGTGAATTCAAAAATTGGCTAAGGCCACAATTAGAATATTCTCTCTCTTTTTTAGGTTTGGATGTTTGTAATTACTAAAATAAAAAATGGTAATAACCTTCTATAATACGAATATAAGAGCTAATATTCTTTTTGGTTAAACTTAAAATGGTCAGCTGAAAAAAGATTTTGGCATGCCAGCGAAACAACGGTGGCTTGGGGAGGAGAGTATGCAAATACATTTTGTGTAATAATCTAAGCTAGTGGCTATAGTATCGTTACTTGTAGATGTACCTTTTATACAAATTTAAAATATGTGATTTAAGAGATAGTTTTGATAATTAAAGAGTGGCGAACTTACATATTAGACGCACTATCACATCCAACTCACCCCAAACATCAGGCATACTGCTCATCGTCCTTCCGAGGCCTGCGGCAGGGTCCGGTGGGGTGAATCCTGCTGTGGAGAGCAGAGCACCAACCACTTCTAGGAGATGGTCCAGTAAAGGGCTCAGCTCATGGCTTTCAGGGGGTGGCATCCACACAGAGGCTGAAAGATTCATGGTGGATGGTAATTTGCTGACTACAAGGAGCAGAGATGTTTGTAGATATAGGCACTCGTTCAACCCATTTGAATCCCAGTAATATGCAATTAAATAAATACATATTGATTACGATCGAAAGGAAAAAACCACTGCCAATACTTTAAAATCTATAGCAGAACGCTAATTACCCATGGACCAATTGTTATCTGATAGGAAAATTTCATCCTCGTTAAATAACCCCAATGGGTCTGAATTATCGGGGACCACCGGTTGAATTATAGCGCTAGGTGCCAGGGGTTCGTCTTCTTGATATTCTATCAAAAGAGTAAATACCGTTGTACATCAAAGACGTGATAGGCAAAATAGTTACTATTAAAATATAAAATATTGTTTAAAACATACCTGAATTTATACAATTTTCCAGTGCGTTGAAACTCATTTTAATGTTTAGCCGACTCAATTATGAATTATAATGACCGACTGTAATGATTTCATGGTATATTTATAGTCTCTTCAATAGGTTGAGCCACGTGTAAAGGTATAAGCTTCTTATGGGTAAATAATATTGTTTCCTTACAGATGATTGGCCGATTCATATAAAAGAGCACGGATTTACCGTTACTGGTCAGCCCTGTTCACGTATCCACCGAGTATGGATGTGCTCTGGGGCATGTAAATGTGTATGTCCCTAATTTGTCAATAACTTGGTCTCGTCGGTGAATGGGTGGATTTTGTAAAACAGCACGGATTTACCACTACGCCTTATTCGTGTTTCAGCATCCGCTGAGTATGGATGTGTTTCCCCCTGCTAGATAAGGGCACCTGTGAAAGACCACTATCCACCCTCTGCGGTCATGTTTATTTTATTTTTATCCAACCATGCAAATTCTTGTACACATGATGGAATGGAAGGCAGTAGAGGGTTAAAATCCTTAATAGGGTTGATAGGTCAACAAAATAAATATTTTATTTCTAACAAACGCTAACTAATGTATAAATCTAATAATGCTTGTAGCATTTCACATTTCAACCCCAAGCAAATGCCGGTACGAATCTCGCCCTGAGATGGAAGGGGGTAGGGGATTCAAATCCTTACTAAGGTTGATAGGTCAACAAAATAAATACATTTATTTCTAACAAACGCTAATTACTAATACATTAACACATTAATGGGATGTTGATTTCAGATAAGGCTTTGATATAACTCAACCTTTTCATTAAATCTAACTAACTTCCAATTTATATAATTTAATCAAAATTTTTGACTGAAGATGTTAACTTTAATTTAATTTGTTGTTGTAAAGAAGTTTTATTTTTATTTCATGTATTAAAATACGCTTACATGGGAATTTTAATCTATTAGACTATTTGACTCTTTTAAATGTCAAATTATTGGGCCAGTGAAATATTTTAAGATAAGTGTTATTCCAAGAGTGTAAATAATTTTCTAGGGTCTTTCTTTTGTACAAGGATTTATCCCTAGTATTCACATTTATAAATTCCATAATTTGAAATTACATCTCAGTTTTAAAATAACAATATCTAAGTCTTAGCTTAGAATTATTCACACCTTACTAAAGATTGATTTAAAATGTTTTCTAAAATGTTGTTAATACCTTAATGTTTAGAGTTTTTCCTGTTTTGCTCCCACACAAATGCGGGTACATCCGGATATACCTGTCAAATGATTAAGAAATACTAATTTTATTATTCTTGTGCCGGCCTCTTTAGACAGACATTTTAATTTCAACTCATTTGGACAAAGATATAAAGATTATAATCCATGTTTGCAGGCATTATATCAACAAACGTACATGGTAAACGTACAAACAAAGCAGATGTTTAAATAGGGATTGTTTGCGAAAAATCGGCCCCAGAATAAGCGTTAGAAACCACATCTGAGCCGGGTTCTTCAGAGGTCGTTCCCGATGTGTCAGAGGACTTTCCCGTGACACTATTAACTTAAGGGGTAGGAGTTAATGACTCTCCAATAGGGTCATTGCTATCCACTTTCAAAATTTATGACTAAAATAAACAAGTTTAGTCCCACTGGAGGCTCCAAAGTACAAGTCTCCAAGCGTACTTGACACACGGAGCTCACGAGGAGGGTCGGTTGAGGGAGGGGTGAAAGTGAAAGGAGGTCCAACAGAGGCTCACACCCTAAGCTAAAAGGCTGGCGCGAGAGTTTCCTCCTGCTTGCTCCCCGCCCTCAACGGCTGAGAAAAATGTGAAAAAATCAAATGGGAAAACATACAAGCCATGTAAATGGGGTCAGAGGGGGAGGGGGAAAGCGCTGAACCAGTATAACAGCCAATCAGAGAGCCAGGGATATTTATAATAGCCAATCACAGCCTGTTCTCAACAGTCAATCCATCTACTTAGCTAGTTCTCTGATAGAGCATTGACACAGGCCACTACATGCCTGGCTTTGATTTTCATACCTTGGTGTCATTTTTAGAATTGACGAATATAATAAAGTATGTACACACTTTTCTAATATAATTTAATATCTTCTCAACATAATTTTAGGTTAATAATATTTTATAATTCGAACACGTACAGTATTTTATATTTTTCGTTCAAGGACTAGTAGGGGCTAACTTTATTTGGCCAGACGTACAATGTATATGTGTTGCTCATACAGTTATAAACAAATAGAGTATTCTCTATAATATCTTATGTTCACCAACCTCACTGAATTCAATACTTAGAAGCTCACTCAATTAAGGTCGTGGATCTGATTTTGGGTGGAAATATACGCTTAAGAGAACTATTAAGCAAAAGAATTAAAAAACATAGCTGTTATAAAAGTATTCTGATATTTCGGCCAGTAGCAAATCTAATATAGTAATATTATCTTAAAATTTACATCATCGATTTTTTTTAATATACAACTTTTATATTTATAGTAATACAATGCCTTCTCTCACCTCTTTTGTTATCTCAGAGATAAATCTTTATGCTGGTTATTATTTTATTAGTCATGTTTCAACTGTATGTTGACGAGATTCTTCGAGCTTGGCATAATTTTATTATATCCTTAGCACTAATATTTGGTAAACATATTTAAATGTAAACATAATAATATACTAGCACTAGGCAACTACTAGTATACCAGTGCTACTATTTCTCTAAAACCACGCTCTTCAGCAGTGCTTTGGTTAAGTAGGAATGTTTAAGTGGGGGGGGGGGGGTGAGG